>VYZR01090541.1:14956-29750 GCA_013400675.1 Oxylabes madagascariensis
CTGACAACCCAAAGCATCCTGATACTTTCCAGCTAAATGACCCCAACAAAGGCAGATATTCCAAGATGGGTAATGTCCGCATTACATTTCTGTGACAGGACACAGACTAATAACTTTTAACAAGTTTGTAGACAACACAACTTGCAGTGGCACTCATAAAAGACTGAAGAGGGAGATCTTCAATACAGAATTTTCAAGGGAGGGTACAATTCAATTGAACATATTTCTACTTCATATTTCAAAATATATTTTGGTGCTATTGTGATATTGCATTAAAATGGAAAGGCTGCAGGGCAGCCACCCATAGCATCAAAGTCATGGCAATTCATAATTACCCTGAATTCATGGGTTTCACATGGTTCTAGTCCTATGCATTTGGTAATTTATTTGTTTTCTTTAGAGCTGGCTGATGTATTTCGCATGCAACCCAGTTGAGTTCAGAGCGAAAAGATTTGAAGAATTGCAGAGTTGTCAACTCAATAATTTTTTTAAAATCAAAAGTCTAAGATCTGTACAACAGAAGGCAGCACACTATTCTTCTCTAAACAATCAGTACTGACACTTTTATGAGATACCCTACTAAGAAGGATTGTATTCACAGCCAGCCATCAAGATTTAGGTAGCTGGGCTGATTTGCACCAGGAGACATGCTTTATCTTCATTCCTTGCTTCTGAAATTAACTTTGGTAGCACTTGGACTTGCTTGTGAATAGATTTTTGAAATGTCAGAGATAAGCAGGGTTTTTCCTAATTTTTTTTCCTTTTTCATTCAGCTCTCCTCGTGGACTAGATACTGGGTCATACTTTCAGGATCAACTCTTCTGTACTTCGGAGCAAAAGCTTTAAGAGGCACTGAAAGAAAACATGTGAGCTTTAAATTTATTTTAAAACCAAAAATTGAATACTCATAAGTAGATCTGGAAGGGCATCTAAAGTGTACTTTCTGTTCCAGACTAAGCCATATTTCTGCACAACTTCTACAGTCAAAAGTTAATCTCTGCCACAGTCTCAGCTATGACTGACTTGTCTGTCTTTTCCAGTATAAATCTACACCTGGGAAAAAAGNGCACAGTCCCCAGTTGTGGTATAACCAGAAACATTTATTAAAAGTGTATATAGCTTTTATAATATTTTCACTATCAGATTAGAGTATCACGCGCCTGGATAGCCGATAGTGTAACTGTTCACACGTCTGCTAACCAGTAATATAAGGGATCACATTCCTAATATTCACATCAGCCTTTTTTCTTTAAATCAAGTGCTTGTATAACAATTTTTTTCTGCAAACTAGCTAAATAACCCTGATAAAGGTAGATATTGTGCGATGGACAATGTCTGCATTACATTTATGTGACAGGATTAATATCTATTAATGAGCTTGTAGATTACAGAACTTGGCAGTGGCACTCATAAAAGACTGAAGAGGGAGATCTTCAATACAGAATTTTCAAGGGAAGGTACAAATTAAATGGAATGTATTTCTACAATATGCTGTGGTGCTTCTGTGGTGCCTACAGAGAGATTCCTTTCTTTTGACAGTTACTGTTAGTTTTGCAGAAATTCCTCAGCCAATGTGAGATTGCAGCATGTCCATGTGTCTCCATACATTGACTTCCAAGTCTCTGAATAGCTTCCTTAAAATCAGTCAGTATCGGTCAAATCTCGACTTACACTGAGGCCAATTAAAATATCAAACCATTTGCCAAAATAAGTCTGCTAAGTAATTACTACTTTTAAATAATTAATTTTGCAGTGCCATAACTCTTTTCCCTTGATTAAACATCAAAAGCTTCAAAAGATAAAAAAACTCCTGGAGTTATTTTGCACTTTGAGTGGTTGCTTACAGATTCTTTCTTCAGTTTCCATGTTTTCAGCTTTGGTGCTGGATATGGAAGTCCCATCTATGTGTGAAGTGCATCATCTGGATGTTAACTAAAATGCACAAAATATTTGATTGCAGGAAACAATTTGCAGTAGGACATTGAAGAAAACTAAGTTTACAAATGTGAAAAACTTTATCAGAAGCCTTGATGAGAAGAAAGCCAGGATTAAATTAGATCTGACCTGCGGCGTATGAATGATGCACAGTCCCCAGTTGTGGTATAACCAGAAACATTTATTAAAAGTGTATATAGCTTTTATAATATTTTCACTATCAGATTAGAGTATCACGCGCCTGGATAGCCGATAGTGTAACTGTTCACACGTCTGCTAACCAGTAATATAAGGGATCACATTCCTAATATTCACATCAGCCTTTTTTCTTTAAATCAAGTGCTTGTATAACAATTTTTTTCTGCAAACTACTGAGGTTCTGCTGCCTGTTACATTTTAGAAACTTTGTTACATCTCTCCTGCCTTGAATAGTCCTTGTACTTCTTAACCAACTGGTCTTTGTTCTCTTATTACTAAGCATTCTTTGTTTTCTTGCCCCACACTGACTTACATGGTCTTTTCTGTAGCTGAAATTCAGCCTTTCTGGCTGTGAGGCCACATATGTTCTCATACTTGCTTCAGCCAAGAATTGCTGGGTAACATGCCTCACGTGTGCTCTATTAGCAGCATCAGGTTTGAGCATTTGAGGTGCAAATTAAGAGTTTACTTCAGGAGTTTGGCTTCTGCACAGAAGTCAGAGTCCTTTGAAACTACATGTCTGTCTGCAAATTCAGAGTCTTTCATTTTCTTATTTTTGCAGGCAATGTTTACAAGTTTCAGACTGGTTCAAGGTTTCATGCAATATTATGGCATAAACATTTGGATGATGCGTGCAAAAGCAACAAGCCTCAGGTAAGGTTGTGAAAACTGTTTCTCGCCACTTTTTCCTATTTTCCAGAAAATCCTCACTAGAAAAGGTACTTCTTTCAGTCTGTGTGCGCACCCATTCCTGTGGGGACAGACGTAATTCCTCATTCTGTATGTTGATGCATTTTTTCAATAGGAGAAAGATTATTTAAAATTAGAGAATTCCCATCAAATCAGGTTTTGTGCAGGTCTAGCTATTGGTTTGGTTACCTTAAGAGCATATAACCTCTACTCTCAGTTGCTTCAAGCAAGATAACCTCATCTCTTCTTTAGAAGCGACTGTCTCATGGAAAATGAAAGCAACCATTTCAGGATGGACTCGATGATCTTAGAGATCTTTCCTGAATGTCATGATTCTATGAGTAATTTACAATCTCTTCCAGGTACCTGCTAATCTAATGTCATTCGAATAATTTCCTCTTCTATCTGGTGTGACTTCAAGTGCCAAACTGAAGAAACAGGTCATTGTTCTCTGAGGAGGAAGAGGAGAATGGTTTTCCTGACATGAGCCAGCCACAGATATTTCAGCACTTTCCTATGTAACTTGAAAGTGATTCTGACACAGCTTTTAAAAGCAGAAAGTGAATGTTGTCCCTAGGACCAGATAAAGTCTCATGCACTGAGTGAAATCAGACAAGTTAGATGGACAGAAGATTAATCCTGACTCCTGCAGGATTCTGAGGACTCAACTATTTGTGGTCAGAGACTGCATGAACTGATATTTGACCACAAACTGAACATCATATCTTCTGCCTATTCTTTTTTAAATGGTTCTTTTTATTGTTAAGCTGCTTTGTGTGACTGAAGAATATTTGGCCCATGTTGGGTTTCAATTCTTTCTAATGCACAGAATGATTGACAGTGTTAACTTGCTCCAAAGTGTCAATTAGAATAGAAAATTGTGGAATAACGTTTTTATAATCTAAGTGCACTGAGTTGCTTGACAATGTGGCTGCCTCAGAATTTCTGTCCAATCTCTGGACAATTCTGCTGTTCATATTTGAGCTATTTGGGAAAAATGTATTTTGGCATAGGACAGTTGGTTTTCTTTTTCATTCGGTTATTTTGCTCAGGAATATCCTGGTAACAGATTTAAGGCTGTTTAAATTTAGCCTGTGCTGAAGTTTGTCTTTCATTCTTTTACCAGTGGCATAGTTGGTTATAAATTTGGTGTTTGGTTCAGTCTGAATGTTGTTAATTTCAAATCCCTTAGTACGGGGAAGCAGGTAATCAGGTGTTATGTATCACATGGTCCTGGCTCCTCAGAATGACTCCATATCATTGTTTCTGTTCTGTTCTGTGGATGATTTGGCTCCACTCAATTCCAGTATGTGTTGCAACTTCAGGACATTAGTGCTGGTAGATGGTACTGCTATTATAAAATCATGGTGGCAGTGAAAGACTGTCTAACAGTGGAGCAAGTACAAAGAAGTCTCCACATCAATAACCAGAGAACAAATGAACAAACAAAAGAAGTGGAACTGGGCCTTATCCTCTGAAGGAACTCTCTCTATGCTGTATTCTTGCTGTGCCCTGGCACTCCTGCAGTCAGAATCTTTTTCTGTTCATATGTTAAATTCATCACCTTTTCTGTTTGAAACTCTTCTGCCATATAGCATGGTTATTCAGACTTCATCCATCACCAAAAAACCTCTTCTGACTTTCCTAAGATTGCATAGAGGAGAAATTGGCAAGTCTGCCTCTAGCTTACAAACCAGGAACACCGTGGAAGTCAGTTTAAGTTAAAACAGAAGCTCTACTAGAAGAAGCTCCCTTGAATTAGCAGTATGTATTCTGTGGACTTCCATGATTTTCTACATTTTTATTTTGAAACTTCTCTGACAACAAGAAGAAAATACCTGTATTGTTAAATGTCAAAAGTAAATTTTTTGTACTTTTAAGAGTTCATGTTGCAATCTTGAAAGCCTAATACATACCAGCTTTTCAAGAAAACTGGTTCCCGATGACAACTGCATTTAGATCCTGGGACATGGGAAAGTGTATGTAAAGCTGACAAAGTTTATTTGATAACTGAGGAACTGTGTGAAAAGAATGGTAATGCAAAATATATTTGTATAGTTTTTCTCTTTTTTTGCTAATTGAAGACAACTTTGAACTAGAAAAAACATGGCTGTCTGCAAGGGCAGAGTATCTAATGCCATTAGAGGTGGTGTAGAAACTTTCAAACGTGGTAACATCCTGTCACCAGTAAATGACTTCAGACTCTTAGATTATGATATAGTCTGAATTACTCTGCACCTGTGGATTTCTGTGATTGGTCATCAATGAGATTAAACATCTTTTCAGTATAGCACAATTGTGAAATTGCTGCATAGTATTGAGAAATTCAGATTGATGGCAGTGAAAAAATGCTGATGGCAGTGAAAGAAAACTAGTAAAACATCTTAAACCAAATTTAAATTAGTCTTTAAGTATTAAACAGTTCGTAGCTGCTGATTAGAGGTGTTATGATGCTGTTTGGTACAATTTGCTATTACCTGGTATTTCTATGGTTAATTGAAAGCTGCTATTGAAATACAATATGTTGCCTATCACTATTGATTATTACAGCATTTTCACAGAAAAGATCACAAACCATTCAAGTTTCCCTCCATCAAAGAGAATAACTGCAATAGTTATGTAAAACTAAACATTCTGTCATAATTTCTGTTTTCAGAATTGTGAAGATGTAACAACTATAGGTAATATTGTTAGTTTATTAAATGTGCAATTTTGATGTAATTCAGTGCCAAAATGCATGTTTTTCCAAATAGCACTAAAATGAGGCAAAGAAACTAGTTTTCAAATTGAGACTGACTTGTTTCATTATGATGTTAATCAATTTCAACATTTTGGTTTGTTTTGTGTGGAAACTGTTGCACTATTTTTGGCTGTGTTTTCCAGCAGTTCACTGCATGCCATTTGTGTAAAGGATTCTTTCTATAATTCTTGTGAACTGTCTCACCTGTAAGAACTCTGGCGTTGGAATCTAGGTTTTTGGCAAAGTATTTTGTTACCTCAGTCTTGTATCAAGTTGCTGCATTTTTCAGTTTGATACATTGATAATAATGATTGTTTTGCTAATTAAATACTTTAATGTAAAAAAAGTTTGTTTACTACAACAGTAACAGCATTTGGTTGTAAGTTTAAAAATGTGCAGGGTATGTATGCTGTTGACAATAAAATATTCTGAAAAAGAATAGTAGAGGTACAGAAGGACTGTTTTAGCCCAAAGGCAGCATGCGTGCTTTATTTGTAAACGAATGGTAATATAATTGAACAGACTTGATAAGAGCACAGTGTCTAGCCATTTAGTACTATAAATACAACAAAATCAACATTTCTGGGATAAAAATTGAAAAAGCCTCCAAATTTACAGCTTTTTCAAGTTAGATTTGGAAAGCCCAAAGAAGTAGAGACAAACATAAATTTCTTTGCACTTAAAATTTAACTCAGCAGGTTTGCAGATGACATAAAACTGAGTGGTGCAGTTGCCACACCTGAAGACTGGGGCCTGGACAAACTTGATGAGTGGCTGGGGCTGCCATCATTCTAATGAACAGCAACTAATGAAGAGCAACACTGCTGAGAACTTGGGGGTGCTGGTGTATGAGAGGCTGGACATGTCCTGGCCATGTGCACTGGCAGCTCAGAAGCCAGCCATGTCCTGGGCTGCATCAAAAGCAATGTGGGCAGCAGGTGAGAGAGGTGATTCTGCTCCTCCACTCAGCTCTTGTGAGACCCCACGTGGAGTGCTTCATCCAGCTCTCAAGTCCTTGGTATAGGAAAGACATGAACCTCTTGCAGTGGGTCCAGAGAAGGGCCACAAAAACAATCAGAGCTGGAGCACCTCAGCTACTGAGGAAAGGCTGAGACAGATGTGTTTAGCCTGGAGAAGAAAATGTGCCAAGGAGATGTTATTGCCACCTTTCAGTACCTAAAGGGGACTTACAAGAAAGATGGGGACAGTTTTTTTAGTTGCACCTTTAGTAGATAGAAGGGATAGTAGTTTAAAAGAAGGTGAATTCAGACGAGATATATGGAAGAAATGTTATGCAGTGAGGGTAATGAAACACTGGGTTGGCCAGAGCGGTGGTGGATGCCACATCCCTGGAAGTGTTCAAGGTTAGGAAGGACAGGGCTCTGAGCAACCTGGTTGAAGTTATCGCTGCTTATGGCAGGGGAGTTGGACTATGTGATCCAACTAAAACCATTCTATGATTTTATTTCTTATGCAAAGTAAATAAGGTCCAGATAATGACTGGCAATGAAGGTCCTTTAATTTCTGCAGAAACATAATTTCATGAGCAGTTGTCTGAGAGAAAATAAGAAGATAAGAGCAAAACAAGCTAATATAAAAAAAGTTACTTCTACACCTGAACAGAGAAGCATATATCCTTTTCCTGAATTGGACTCCTTTTCCTGTTATCCGCAACAAACAGGAGGAGTGTTTAAATACTTGGTAGTCTTGGAAATAAGTTGGATGTATACAGTTTTCCCTCAGGGTCATGTCCAGTGTTTCACTGTAAATATTTTATAAAGGAAGCATGTGTAAGTGTCTCTCATATCTATCAAATGGTTCTTTTCACTAATAGCATCACTTAAGATGGGAAAATTGACTGGAATTTTTCTCCTTTCCATAGGTATCAAGATAGAAAATAAAGTGAGCATGTTAGGAAGGAAACCCAACAATCACAATATCCCAGGTTGACACTGTTATGGAATCAAATTGCAGGGGGGAGAGAGGACTACCTTCTGCATTGTCGTATTTCACTATGAGGTAACATGCTTTTGTCATACAACATCCAAAGATAAGTACTGAAGAGCTCATTAAATGCTCATTATGTCCAACCATATTGTCTTGCAACCTGGGAGAGAAAAAACAAAATGAAATACTAAATAACTTTGTTCCTACTCTGGATGCAAGGCTGTGCTAGGTGTGCAAGGGAGGGCACTAGCACACAGCATTAGTTTTTCTTCAGAAATAATTAATGGTTGATTGTGGTATTTCCATAGCTGTGGTTCATTCGGGAGATTTGTCTATCAAATTTGGAAAATACACCGTATCTTGGAGAGTGTTTAAAGAAACAAAAAAGTCAACGGGTGCAGGTCTCAGGAGACACCAGATGTAAAAGCATCTCAGATAATGATATTAGGAGGGATGGAAATACCTATTTTGCATCAGCTAAAACACAGTGGTCCACAAGAAATTGCAGACAGTAATGAACTGGAGGAAGTATCCTTTGTATTTCTGGACTTTGTCTGTAGCCATATTCTTTCTGCCAGAAACCAGGTTCAAGGAAGAATAGATGGTGGTGGGAGAAACATTTGGTGTCACAAATGATTACTTGTTTCAGATGATCCATGTTTTGGGTTTGCAAGCATGATGTAACTGAATATAAAGCAAACAAGCAAGGTCAGAAAATAGATTTGTTCTAGCACAGATATAAAAAATTAATAAAGTCCATCAAATTCTGCGACTTGAAACAGCAAACAACCAACTAGCTAAATTATTTGCATACAATTTGTTAATGATACCACTGTCTTAATAAAATACAAAATATAATTTGTGAACGCAAAGGGAACACCCTAGAACACTTGGAAGATAGTTGTAGTAAGTGGTTACCATTTCTGGTAATAACCCAAAACAAAACTATAAAATTGAACCAGATGTGAACACAATGAATATATGTCTTATCTTGAAGGTAATGTCATACTCTCTCACGGGGCAAACAGACAAAAACATGGAAAGCAAGAGAAGGGGCAAGTAGCTGGCGCTGAAGGTGAAGCTTTCAAAAAAAACCCACCAAGCAACTTCCTTTTAGATTGTAAGATGTTCTTTGTTGCATTCAAGTACAGCAGTCCTGTCTGCATTGTTTAGCAAGCGCAATTGTTTTAGTTCTTTCAACAGGTGGGGGAGGGGGACGGAACAGTTTTTATTTCCCCTACCAGCCTCCAAGAGTGTACATTTTTAACTGCTGAGGAGACTTCATCTTGCAATCCCGCTGTGAGTTTTTACCGGCTCCCCCCGCCCCCGAGGGGCACAGCCCGCGGACCGGGGTAATCAGCGCTGCGGAGCCGCTGCCGTCCGGACCTCGGCGGGGGGACAGGTCCTGCTCCAAAACGCGCGTTACCGTCCAGGGCCGCCGCGGTGCCCTGTTCACGGTCTTACACGGGGCCTTCCCGACCGGTGCCTCGGGAAAAGTGGCGGGAGAGGCCGGAGGCGCGGCGGGGAAGGCTGCGGCCCGCCCCGGGCTTCTCTCCGCTCGCCGAACGAGACCCTCGGGGTCGCTCGCCGACCGTCGGTGCCGATGCCGTGCACAGCGAGCCCCGCGGAGGCACCACCACGGCTCGAAGCCACGAGCAGCCGCCCCGAGCGCGCACGGCCCCACCCGGGCCACGCCGGGCAGGGGCTCTACCTGAGGGACCGCCGGGGCGGGGACCGCGGGGTCTCCGCGGCCGGGGCCGCCGCCTTCCCGGGCGGGACGTGAGGGCACCGAGCGGTCCCGCCGGCCCCGGGCAGGGGCGTGCGGCGGTGGCTGCTGTCGGTACCGCAGAGGGAGCCGGGGTTCGGGCTGTGGGGGCGGCTCTGCCCGCCCGAGAAGGGCGGGCCCCGCGGGGCAGGAAGCCTCTGGGCGAGCCCGGCCAACCTGCCGCCCCCGCAGCGAGGTCAGGCAGCGGCACCTGCTCGGGCTCCTGTGGCTGGCGGCTCGCGCGACAGATTCGGGTTTTTGTTTCCACTCAAGAAATAGGAGGATGGTGATCAGCTGTAGCATTATTTTTCTGTAGTGAGGTTAACCGCTTAACGGTAAGTTAAAGGTACGTATTAATTGTCCAAAACAACTTTTCTGAGTCTCTGTCTGAATAGGTACTAAGGGTGGAGTTTAACTTTAGATTTGAAGAGTGTAAAACTCCTCCAAAGCGTAGTTCCATTGTGTTGTGGGTTAGTCCTGGCAGGCAGCTCAGCCCTCGCCCTTCCTTCCTCTTGCAGTGGGATGGGGATAGAATCAGAAAGGCAGATGTGGGGAATTTTAAAGGTTTTTCCTGAGATAAAGACAGTTTAAAAGGTAAAGCAAAGCTGCATGCACAACATTCCTTGTATCTCCTTAGCGGGCACGTTTCTAGCCATTTCCAGGAAAGCAGGACTTCATCAGGTTTAGTAGTGACTTGAGAAGCCATATGCTGTCATATCGCGTGTTTCTCCTTTTCTCCTTCTTCCCCCGGCTTAGATGGCTGAGCTTGACATCACATGGTGTGGAATAGGCCTTTGGTTGGTTTGGTTCAGCAGTCCTAGCTGTGTTCCATGCAAACTTCTTGTGCCACCCAGCTCCTGGGACGGGAGCCACCGGAGAAACAGAGACGGCCTTGGCTGCCTAAGTAGTGTTCAGTGATGGCTGAACATCAGAGTGTTTGAAGCACTTCCTTTGGTCACAAAACACAACACTCTGCTAACTAGTGGGAAGAAAATTAACTCAGTCCCAGCTAAAAGAAGTACAGTGTGAAAGAAAAAAAGTTGAAATAACAGTCTTTTAAATGTCATGCAGTTTTTATTTTGCCCAATCTGTTTGATTTTTCAAAGGACACAAAGTTTAAATGTTTACAGTAGGAGGAGTTTGGCTTAGGGATGTACAGCAGATTACAATGGAGAAGTTTCTGAGTGTATACAGGGAAGTGTGGCGTTTGTCAGTTCTAATGGCACAAAATAAGTACAACAACTGTATAGTGAGAGTTGTATGACAACACTGTATATTGTTCTGGCTTACTGTCTTTGTATTTAGAATAGAAATAGATAGTTTTAATTTTTTTTAGAGTAGTATTTTATTAGTGGAAAAATACTGCCTTCAGATTAATCCTTCAAACAATATGGTTCTGACTTTGGATCTTATAAGAGAGAAAGGACACTGATGTGTCAAAGAACCTTTTTGAAAAAAGTAAGCTGTCAAAAGATTAGCAACAGGCAATTGAGACAAAGATGGTAAATGATTGTTAATATTTGGAATTCTTATTTAGGCACCAGTGATCTGTGTTTTTGCTTTTGACAAAAATCATATACAAAAGGATAGAGAATAACTTTTTAAAAAAATTGTAAGTTTTGTGAGGCTCTTTTTAGTGAAGGGTTTTTAGTTAGACCCTGGATAAACAAGGATTAGGTTGTTTATTGTTCTTATACTGCTGAAGCTAATACTTCATATTAGCAACTGAAACTCTGCACTCACCTCTTGTTAGTTGCCTTCTATCCTTACCCTAGATTGGGAGATAAAGTAATAAGATGAGAGTTATGAGAAACTTAACACAATGTAAACATTGTCAAGATACTGAAATGAGCAGTATAAAAGGTCTTCAGCTCTCTCCATGTGAACAAAGCAAATTTCAAAGGAAGGCCACAATGCAGAGAGCATGTGAGGGAGATTAATTGTTACCCAGAAATGACACTTGAACTAAATGAGCAATTGGTAGTTGGGGAGGGTTTTAGAAAGATGTTGGAAAAGAAGGTCTGAAAATAGAAGTTGGACAGCAAATGAAAAAACAACATCCAATTTGAAGGTTATACAAAAAAAAATTCCATTTCAAAGTTCTAAGAAAATAAGCTATTGGAAGAACCTGTAATGGGAGATTAATAAATGTGCTGTGAGTGTAGTGGTACAATGTGGTTAAAGCATGAGTGATTCCTTGGTTTAGGACAGGGAAAAAAAGATGATTTAAATGTATGAAAGTTTCTAAGTACGTTCTTGGTTCCATACAAGGTTTTAGAGTAAATTTTAGAAGGACCGTGACCAATGAAATAAGGAGAAATGTGATTAATTTGAGAAGCTCAATCTAGTGAAAGATGTCTCACCTACAGCAAGGGGATTGGAACTGGATGATATTTAAAAGTCCTGTCCAACCCAAGCCATTCCATGATTCTAACCGTGAGAAGAACTCTTTATTATGACCTTGCTGCAGAAGAAAACACATTGTGTAACTGCACTTGCTTGTCTGACTGGGCAGATGTATTAATTGTTGGCTGATGACAAGCACAGATGTATCTGTGCAATATGTTGCATCTCCAAAAAATATAATCCCAGCATGCATTAAGAAAATTTCCAGCAATGATGAGGGCTTGTTACTTGCCACATACAAATGGATAAGGTACAGACATTTCTAGTCTCCTGCACTAGAGAGTAATGGAAACTGGGCCAACTGCACAGAAACGACTGGTGAAGGAAGACTGTTTCTTATGACATGGTTTTACCTTTCATTCAACTGTTTTGTTGAATGAAAAGGTAACAAACATGAAGAGGAGGATGTGATAATTGCTGCAGTCTGTCAGTGGTGGGGAGGAAGAAAGCCTGTTTACAGTTAAGTGGAATACTGCAAAGTAGCCATTGATACCATTAGCTAAATTTAGTATTAAAGCAAATCTGCATAATTTGTGTCATGTTTACTTGCATATTAATTGGAATTTAAAAATGCAAAATTGAAATGAATTGTTACTATAAAAGAAACTCATTTAAATATGCTGAAAGCCTACTTTTAAAGTTAAAACTTGCCATTTTACCTTCTCTGTAGTCAGGAAGTATAAATGTAGTGTTCTTAATTACACTGACCTTATGTATTTTATGGCTACATATTTGTGCTGTTTATTTCAGGAAAGCAAAATTAATGAGTCATGTTGGGGAAATGATGAATTTCACTCATCAAATAATTACATATTTCTTTAAGATTCGGTGTTCTGATGTGTCTTTGAGCTCTTGATTTTGCTCTTTTTCTCGGCTCCTAGAACTTCCTGTTGTTTCAGCACTCTCACAGTTCCTCATCAGAATCTGTATCTACGTGTTCTAACTAGGCCTATAGCATGTTACGAAAAAAATGTTTGTCCAAGAAATACAAATATATATAGTGCATTTTTCTAGTTCTTTTTAAGTATGTGTGCAAACTGGGTTTATATCAACATGCAAGATTAATTTTCAGAAGAAAACTTAAGTAGCCTTAAAAAAATCAATGAAAAGTGTTTGATTTGCTTCAACAACTCCATACTCATTTGTAATTTGAGTTAAAACTCTTGCTTAACTGTGTACTTGGCTCAAGAGAAGGAAAACTTGTTTTTCTGGTAGGTGTGGCTGCTGTTACTGCCATTAAAAGAGCAACAGCTATGTGAAATAAAATGTGCCAGGAAGGGTCTTAGGTATTGTACCAGGTTTTTTTCTCTCGGTACTGTTCTGTATGGAACAATTATTGCTATTTACCTTAGAAGTATTTAAGTTTTTATCTGTTTAAAATAAACAATTAGTAGATTATTTTAGCAAAATAACTTAGCAAAAAATGAATGGAGGACTGAACAGAACTTCACTCAGCTATTTGCTTTAAAAGGTACTTTTTCCTTTCCAGTGTTCGCTGTTCAAAACACAATTGAAAAGATAGGCTTTTTTCTTGTTGGTTATTTATTGCTAGAAAAAGCAGAAGAAAGAACAGGTAATACATTTATTTTGTTACTTACTGTTGACATGGTTTGCTATTTCTTTAATTAAAAAATATTTATTCTGTAAGAACAGTATTTTAAGTCATAAATAGATAAAACCAAGGGTAAGAATGTTAAATGTGGCCTTCTCTATGTTGTAAGAATGCTAAAATATATGACATCCTTGGAATAAGAATGCTTGGGGGAAACCTGTGCTTTACAACGTTTCATAAAAAGACTTCAAAAGTTTTAGTTGTTTTCAGTCACAAATCTCCAGCTGGAAGTCATATGGCAATAGCAGACTCTTACTACGTATTTACAGTTCTGCTCTCAATTTTAAGGACCTGTGGGGACGACTCTCCATTTCAGAGATAGAAGTGCTTTCTGCTGCTCCTTTTCTGTTTTGTGCCTAGTGTGATGGAGTGAGATTTTTGGTGCCCCTATGACTATTCTTGTCCGAAAAGCAATTTCTTGGTAGCTAGCAAAGGCTGCTGTAAATCATATCAGCCTTGGCATATGGGACATTTTCAGGAATGTGACTGTGGTTCTCCCTAGTTCACTTTTTCATGAAAGAGCGATTGTGAAAATATTGTACATTATTTTGAAGGCATGGGCAATTACTTTTCGCCTGCTAGAAACATTTTCATCGTCTTGTGCAATAGCATCAGTTCATTCCATCTCGTCATTTTACTCCACACTTCCTGCTGGCAGCTGGGGAGACTCTCTTCTACCAATCCAGTTTTCTGATCTGACGTGAATTTGATTAATCTGGCACACCTTCTTCCCAAGAATCTCTGTGGTACAAGCAGGCCTTTGAGAACACTTGCTGTCACTTTTCTGTTTATGGATCATATCTGTATACCTAAAGATGAATTTGTTGAGAAAACTTTCATCTAGGCTCCATTTCCAGAAATTAGTGCTTGAGAGTGCCATAAACTGCCATGCAGGCATTATTAACACTTGCTAGCACAAGTGCTGCTGAAGACTTCAGTCATCCAGGCACTCAGAACTGCCTACCTGTTCCTGCAGCAGCAAGAGTTTTAAGCCCTAATCCCCAAATTGTGCCAGGAGCTGAACCAGCACTAATGCAGTGTGAGGAGGCCCAGATCTCTAGTGTCTTAATATGACATCACCTTTCCTGCAACTCCTGCCTTGTACAGGGCTACGTAGGGTAGAGTGAGACTGAGTTTTATACCTGCATAGATTTCACCTGCCTTCTGCTGGATTGTATGAATTGACTTTCTGTTGTGCGTATGGTCTTATCTGTGGTGATCTGCAAGTTAGGGAATTCATAAATTGGTGATTATATCTGGACCATCGTGTGTGCCCCAATTAGCATGTTTATTGTGAACTTGATTAATTCTAGATACATTTAATTCATCTGCCTCTAGCTTGTCTGTGAGAAGTCTGGTTGAGTTTGGTTTTTTTAAACATAATTTACATACACACTGTGTAGGTGGAAAAAAAAGTTTTGCTTTGCTTTAAGATTTTCTGCCTAGTTACTAAATTGGATATTCTAAAATATGCATTATTGAAAGAAAATACTCCTTGTAT
>VYZR01090541.1:43062-56007 GCA_013400675.1 Oxylabes madagascariensis
CCTACAGTATTGGTGCAGCACGTGTTGCTTCTAGCCTAAAAAATTGCAGTGAAAATGGGTACTTTAAAGAATGGGAAAGAAAAAAAAAATCAACCATCCAACCGGAACAGAAATGTAAGTGTTTCAGTTACAAAGCACTTCTATAGCCACAAACTTACAGCACTCTCCGACACCAAAGTCCCCAACAGTAACAGTGTTTGCAGTTACCTGCTTCACTGTCAAGTTAGCACAATAAGCACGACCTGGAAGCACTGATTCTTTGCATTACCATTCTTGTACAGCCATCATTTAAAACTAAATGCTAAGGCGAGCATTGAAAAATTAGCTTCCAAAGAGTTTCGTGTTCTGTACACAGCCGCTAAAAAGCAGGAAATGTAGGGAAAAACTAAAGCCTTCTATTATTTGTAAACTTCAGCAAAGCACCCAAGCTTTTTATATCCAAATGCACCAAAATAATACATGCATGATATATGGTACATACCTTGATTTCATACTTATCTGCACTTAGGAGAATATAATCCCCAGGACTATGCATAAGAGATTTAACTTTGCATTTCTGCAAAACGACCTGTAATTGAAGGATGGTAATGATTTATGTTGATGCTGTTAAATAAACAAATTTTCATTTGCATTTTTCACTTCACTGACCACTTGCATAGTGTACCCATGTATGAAGGCAGTACAAATACTTTTAGCAACTGAAGGAAAACTGCAGTTTACACTCTTGTTCCTACTAGTGACAACTTACTGTATTAATAAGCAAACATACATACTTCACATGTACAGTTACACCCCCCACCATTCAAGTTCTGAAATAACCAGAAGAAAAATATTGTTTCATGCTCAGAATTTTGTTATCAAGATCATTGGATTTTTTACATTACTTTTAAAGCTGTATTCTTTCAGAACCAGTTTTTATTCAGTCTTTGAATCAAAATGATGCTTCCTAATATTAGCCCAGCTGCTTTGGAATTGAAATATCTTCAATGGTCTGAAAGGTTTAATTACAGCATAAATATTTTTCTGCTGAAATGTTATTTTGTAGTATTTTCAGCTGTTCTTCAGATTCTAAACCTAGCTGCAGGATTAGGAAATAAAAATTTAGAACATATTACAAATTTAGTGCAAATAAGTGTGTGAGATTAATTATAAATCAATATTCCTACCTTAGTGACCCATTCTGTGTGTCCAGTAAGGGTATTCAGGCACGTTCCTGTTGATAAGGCCCAAACTTTCACAGTGAAGTCTGCAGAACCACTGACCAGAATATCAAGTTCATCATTGTAATCCACACTAAAAACTTCAAGCAAAGACGGAACTAAATAAGGAATACCAGTCTCAATGCATGCATTTTTCTGTAAGACACTAGTAGCTTCTGTATGAATTTAGCAGCTTCTAAATTCATAACATTTTTAATTGTTCTTGCCTAAGTTTACATTGCAAAATTACTGGGGTTTTTTGCCCAATTTAAGAGCATGTATATCAGTGGCTCCTTTATGGACAGATTATGGCAAACTGTAACTTAAGCTAGTTCCTATTTCCAGAGTTTTAGTATGAGAATTCCACAGGATCAGTACATTTTATAAATACAAGAGAAAAAAACTACAGCTGAGCTGAGGATATTTCTAAGTACACGACAATGAAATTAATTACGAAGGCAATGCAAATACGTATTCCTAGGTCCTATTTTGCTCTTTGCTTTAAGCTGCTCACGTCCAGTGTGGGAACAGAAAGAATGGCCATGGCCATGTACGCCCTGCTACTTAAGATTTGCACCTCTTTGAGACTTGAAGCTACTGAATAACCATGGCATTTATTGTTACTTTCATGCAATTGCAAAACACTGCACGGCTAAGCTTTGGGATATTCAAGGACAAGGGTATACCTGTTCTGGTCACTTCCCCTTTTGAAGGGAACTGAGGCGACAGAGAACAGAGGCTGAATAAGCCGAAAAAGCTAGCGTGCAAAAAGCTAACTTAAATTATATTGTTTGATGATGATGTACGTTATTCATTGGTGAAATTACAATTTTAAAATTTTAACGTACCTGCACCAGAATGTCCTCTAAAATGCTGTGTCTTTGCCCCAGAGCTCCATTCCCAACAGGCTACTGTGTTATCGAAAGATCCTGTTACAAGCTTTTGTTCATCAAACTTCACTGCAGCACAAGTGTGTGTCTGGATACCATATATGCACTGACCTGTGCTTACATCCCACAGTTTTGCAGACAAGTCATCTGATCCTAGAATATAAAAGAACAGGATAATTGAAGATTGGTAGATTCTGGCACTACCTCTGACTGACAATGTCTACTGAAACAGAGGCATGCAAGTTTCACATGACACATCACTCTCAGGTTTGCAGAACCACTGACTATACTGCAAGCTTTAGTTTCTTTCAGGAAGGAAAGGGGTCCACCAAATCCTGAAATACAGATGAATACCAGGCCCCATATCCTGCCACTTTCTTTTCTCTACCTGAAGCTCCTCTTTTTTAAACTGTTAGCTTTGGAGAGCAAAATAAAACTGTGGACTCCTTACACCTGTTTCTTCTCCCGGGGGTTTTAGTACAAAAGTTGTCAGAAAGTTTTGGCAATGCTGTTTTCTGTGTATAACGTTCACTGCTGAGTAGGTAAGTGAAAGACTGGCTAAAATCTAGTTGTTGGCTTCTAGTAAGCATCCTAATGTACCAACAAATGAGCAACTGAAGTCAGTATTCTCAACTTAGTGTATAACACTGTCATTCCAAATGACTGGAAAATCCTTGGAATATGCTCTGACAGCAGCAGTTCATTGTAACTCTTATTATTCTTTCATACTAAGGCTTCATATATGTTCTGTCTGTAACTTAAGTTCAAACTGAAATCTTTAAGTCTATACTCTTCAGGGAGGAATCTGAAATTATGTGCAAGTCAGACTAGTAGCAAGGTTAAATTTAGTTTTACAGCACTTCATAAAGCACTTATGTTAAGAACTGAAAATGCTTACAGCCTTGTTTCAAGGAAGAAGATACGACCTTTTCTTCCACTTTGGGAGACTGAAGTTCTCTCACAGCCCAAAGTCCTTTTCATTGAAAGCTATCGTGTAAGAGAATAGCTAACATTATCTGTACTTCTCAAATGGGCTTACTTATAGTAACAAAATGATCAAAATCATAGAGCAGTCTGGACTGGAAGGGCCCTTAAGAATCATTCAGTTCCCACCACCCTGCCATGGGCAGGGACAATGATGCCTGCTGTTACTATTTCTTTATCCAACAAAGACATCAGTCTCCTTCTGTTCTTATTCAAGTGACTAATGAGTTTATTAGTACACCAGGTATTCAGAAATTGAAAAAATAAGTAAATTTGAATCATCATCTGTTATTTGCACTATGAAAATAATTTGTCTAGTAAAAGAAAAGCAAATTGTCATTAATCTTGTAAGGGGGAAGAGAAAGCGAAGAATTTTAAGACTCCCAAGTTGCCCTTCCTACCTGTACACAGAAGTCCATCCTTATAGTAAAGTGCATATACTCTGGCACTGTGCCCAATTAAAGAGGATGTCTCAAAGGCTTCGTGGTCCTTCAGTTGCTTCATCCTTAAAATAGCTTTTAGGTAAACCTTCTTCCAATGTAGAGGATCCTGAACAGAGTCATCTATCTGCCAACCCAAATTCTTACATGCAGTCTGCCACACCTCTGTACAGGCACTTATAACCTTGTTCCACTGCTTAGAGACGAGGCAACATGTGAGTAAGGTCTGCGGATCGAGCCATTTTAACAGATAAAAACTAAGTTCCAATGGAAGAAGTTTGAGGAAGTCCCTCTTGAGGAGAATCTCTAGATTATTGGAGAGGTGCCTGAGCTGGACTGCTCCACTCAAGCTAATCAGGTGATCCAGAGTTTCATTTTTCTGCAAGTCCGTCAGAGAAAGAAATGCAATAGAAATGTTATCAAGCCATGCTTCAAAGTCCTTTTTCTCCATAAGGTTATGGAAAAATTTACCTGTGATACATCAAAATACTGTATTAGTTCCGTTCAGAAAATAAGGTACAAATCACATCTTTATTACTGGTACATAAGTATTCCAAATGGCATGTTAACACATAGATTGAAGTGACCAAATGCATTTTAAAATATTCTTTAGATTAGGACTAAACATTTGCATGCACCCTGAGCTATCATTTGTCCCACAGCAGACTTACAAGTAAATTGCATGTAGCTAGTGAACGTTAGCATTCATTATGAATGTTAAAATATTTCTTGTCTTAGATTTACACTTTCAAATTCTGAATCCAGTAAGGTAGGGGTTAGTTTAAGTTTTAAGCCTATTACAGCAAATAAACACTGTCTTAGAGTTTACTCATGGACTATTCTGATAAAAGGAAAAAAATAAAGCACATAAGCAGAGTGATAACTAGTTACTAACATAATTTACTCATATCTTTGTGCTGAACTATTTTAAATATGAAGCAGATAACTAGTTAGTTTAAAAAAACATATAAAAAGATGTCTGACAAACTGTGTTGGAGGATACATTAGTCATCTTTCTATTTGGTCCATGTAAAGACCTGAGCTTGTGCTAGTCTAGCATCAGTTTTGATGTGTCTGTACTACTTTGACCTGAATGCATTTAAAAAATCCTGTTGTTTTTTGTTTGTTTGGGGGTGGTTGTTCCTGTTTTGTTTTGTTTTTTGTGTCGTTTTTTTTTTCCTATTTTCTCATTTTGTTTCCACTGAGACTTAACTGTGAAATTGAATACCACCTCCTGAACTACATCCTGTATGCACTTATACTATCCTGTGACATCTCAAGTTTCTTCAGTGACCTGGAACCATTGATTAACAAGACAAATATCAGGTAAACAGTTAAAAATAATATTTCTTTATTTTCTCTGGAAGGTATAAATCATTAGACAACTGTCTGAATTTCACAGCACTCCCAAACTGAAAGGACTGAGGTATCGGAGTGGTACTAAATAGTATGTTTATTTCTATACAGACATTTTACTGCCATACAATAAGATCTTAACAGGGCCTTCTAGAAGTAAAGAATAGTACAGTTGTCACTATAAAAGGCTGCTCATGGCATGCAATGGTTGGTAAAACACAGAAAAAGGTTCTGGATGTCAAAGGCACAGAAACAGCTGCTCCTATTAAGTCACAAGTTCATTACAGTAACTTGCTGCAGACAGCACTTACCAGCTTTCGTCAGCACATATGGCAGTGAATATAGTTGCTGTTCAAACAGGCATGTGTTCTCTTTAAAACAAGTAAAAAAATTCTAACAGGCCGGCTACGAATAAAAACTCCGTGAGCCCCAAGGCGTTTGTTATATTCAATACACGAAGCTAATACTGAAATTAAGGGCTGCTGTGAGGCCGCTGAAACCGGTGCTCGAGCCTCTTTTCCAGGCGTTACGCAGCCAGCCCCATCCGCTCCCCGCGCCCGCTCCCAATAAACCTCCACACGCAAAGGGCACGGCGAGGACTGCGCTCAGCGCCGCTGCTGCCCAAAGCTCCGCGTCGCTCACCTCAGGTAGCAGTCCGGCGCGGGATGTCCGTCGGCGGGCAGCCGCCACGGCTTGCGTGGACTCCCGGAGCCCAGCACGGCAGGGCGCTTCCCTGCGGCCATCGCTCCCACGGCAGGACCGGCTCTCGGCACTTCCGCAGCCCGCGCCACAATCTGCGGGCAGCCACGACAGAAGAGTCACCCTCAAGACGAGACCGGGGCCTCGCGACCGCGCGGCGCTGAAGGGAGGGGAGGGCTGGGCCGAGCCCGCGCCAGGCGAGCCGCCGGCACCGCGGATAAGGCGCTCCCGACCCGCCGCTCTCACGGCCAGGCGGCTTCCGGCGCACCCTGACGTCATCGCTCCGCGCCGCTTCCGCCGTCCCGCTCCCGCCGCCCGGAGCGGCGGCCCGGGGCGAGACACGGCTGCTGAGGAATCTCGCTGCTTGCTGGGTTACGCCGCTTCCCACTCGTACCCGAGGCTTTCGCAAGTTCTGTTAGGAGCATTCCTGTAATTATTATGGTGAAAAATGCGGTAGCGTTTATCATACTGACTTGAAATTACGTGTTCTCCCTCTTTCTGGCAGAGGAACGGTGTTGGTGGAACCATGCACCTAACGTGAAAACTCCCTAACCCCTTACTTGATTAATTTGGGCATAATTTACTTTTTCCTACTTAACTTGTATTTATTCTCTTCACTTCGTAATTGCAGGTTTTGCCTTTGCCTGGGGTCCAGCTCCGTGGTTGCCGATATCTGAAATCTTCCTACTTAAAGCGAGAGGCATATCGAATGCTGGTGTGTTAACGAACTGGGTTACGGCCTTCTTAGGAACCCAGAAAATTTCAGGATTTTATAGTAAGCATCATGAATTATTCTTATTTCTTCAGTTCTTGGATTCTTTTAACCTGGTGTACTGACTGTAACGGCCATATGAGAATATTAATTGTGTTGAGGCCAGTATCTTTTTTTCTAAGATGTAAAATAAAATCTAATTTTATTAATAAGTAAATAAAATTTCCTTGCTTCACTCTGCCTTTTCCTTATGGTGCATGTTACAGTGAAGAAGAGCACAATGCAGCCTGGATAATGTTAGTTTCAGACTGCAGTACTTGACGTTTGTGTGGCTATTATTTCTGGGATGCCTGACCACAGAATTAAGTCTTGATCCCAAATGCAGATGAATTCTTGGTCTTCATGGATTTAAGGTTTTTTCCTATTGTTGTCAGGTGGTTAGGAATGCATTTAAATCACAACGGTTGTAGCTCTTACGTTTTTGATACTTCAGGAAAGATGATTGCTTTTTCAAAAAGAATTGCAAGGTCTTGGAGACAGTAGGAATATACATTTAGCCAGAAAGGGAGAAAAACTATTCTGTAGTGTTAGATCTCCAGCTGAAGCAGGTCTCTGAAAGTCTGAAAGATGCCTGGAAACACAAACCAATGCTAGATTATGGCTTTTGTCAAAGATGGGTAAAGCTTAAGACAAAAACAGCAATCTCATAGGTGTGATACAGCACTTCAGAAAACTCAAATGAAAAAAGCAGTGCTCTGTGCTACATCCTGTCTTTTTGATTTCTTGTCTTTTTACTTTCCAAATTTGAAAGTCATTAGTCCTGTGTGTGTTAAAGAAACAGGTGGGGTCAAATTTACAGTTTATTACAGATGAAGGAATAAAGCATGTTTCCTCTCCACAAAGGTGGTAAATAGCACTTAAACCAGTTTCAATGTGATAGAACTGTTTCTACTTGGATGTCATATCTAAAGTACAAACCATACATGCTATCGTATGACATTAAAAACAATGGTAATACATCAGCATTTAAGACCAGTGGTAAAGAATCTTTGATCACAAATGTAGCAGCAGTCTTAACAATATGCCATTATTAAATTACAAAACAGTCTGCTACCATTTAAAGACAAACTAACATTCCAGATTGATAACACTCTGCATAAACCTTTACATAACACTTTCCATTCAACCAGATAAATACCTAAGAGAGCTACAAATAAATATGCAGGAAATTATCTCCACTTTCTCTTCAAGTCAGGTGCTAGTACCACAATTTCCAGTAGCAAACAGGAGTCAGTCAGTTACAGGTCAGCAACAAAGTGAAGCAGCTAAGCAGTATACAGGCTGGTGAAGTTGCTGTGCTCAACTAATAAGAGTAAAAATACTTTCTAACCTGCATGCAAGTACAGATGTTTGATGCATAATCTCTTGAGCCTTCCCATATTGTTAATATTATGTTCCCAGGGTATAATTTAGTCCTTCACAAAACCAGATTAAGCCTATCTGAGAAAACAGTACTGTAACAGAATAAGCAAGCACTGTGCATATGAACCATGACATCAAATTGTTACCAATGAAAATAGTGTGATACTCATCTTCATACACAGAAGGCAACAGAAATTATTCTGAAATACCTTATCATTTGCTGATGGGCTTTTTCTTTCCCCTACCTTTTATAACCCCATCACTTTAAATTCCTATACATATAACTCGGGATTTTTAATTCCTGAAAATTTACAGTAGAAATTACAAATATATATACCTATATATGTATTGAAAACCAAATCCAAATGAAAAGGGTTATATATTTCAAATGCAGACTGAGCCAACAGCTCTGGAAAAGCCACTGCATCTGCAAGCATGAATTACAGACCCACATCTATCTTTAGGAAAACACGTTCAAGCTAGCCGTTACTGGTCAAATATACATAGAACAGCAGAAAATATATGTCAGGAGTAGCAACCTTAACCATATGTAACTAGTTAGGCAATGATGTTACTCATTCCCTGCCGTCTTAAGTACTGTTTAAATATTTTTTCAGTTGACTGTCACAATACTAAAAAAATAAGATTTGAATCTATCAATTACAAATACTTGCACATTTATAGAAATAATCACATGAAGGCAGAGAACAAACCTGCTATTCATTCCAGGTGCATACTTGCATGTATGTTATGCATTGAAAAACAACAGCAAACCACAAAAAAAAAAAAAAAAAAAAAAAAAAAAAAAAAAAAAAAAAAAACACACAAAACCCCCCCCCAAAAAATGGAAAAAAAAATTTAAAAAAAAAAACACCAAAAAAAAAAAAAAAAAAAAAAAAAAAAAAAAAAAAGCCAACCAATCCCCCCCCCAAAATCTGGAAAAAAAAATTTTAACCAACAAACCACCAAAAAACCCCCACAAATCCCCAGCCTCAAGAAACCACACCAACCAAAACTAACAAAAACAAGAATCCAAGAATCCCTGCCACACCCCCAAAGCAGTAAAGGACTATAACTAGAATAGGCCTTACTTCTTTGCAAACCAGGAAACTGAATGTATGCATGTGTTCACTGAACCTAGAGAGCAGCTCTCTTGCTTCCATGAATAGCCATAGCCCTTGCAAATTGCATGTGGCTCTGTTTCTTATTGGAAGGAAGTGTTTTGTTACTTTCAAACACATAAAATATTTATGTATACTACATTACCACTAGAATAAGGAACTGGACAAAAATTACTCTTAGTCTGTACTGGTTTCTAAAGCCCAAACTGGGCTTTAGGGACCTTGGGAATGGCTCATCAAAGCCTCAGCCTTAAGGGCTCCATACTGTGTGTGTCTGTCAAAGAATTAACTTAGCTCATATGTCTGGGGGTTCTTGAGTCCTAGTCGCACTTCAAAGTTGTGGTGATGGTTTATATGAATGCTGTAATTCAAAAGTAGGACAAAGAGGACGAGTAGCTCAAAATGTTACATATCCGTTTTGAACAGATTTTTGAATGGTGGTGCATGGGTGTGTGTACTGGACTAGATGATAACACAGTGGTCTCTTCGACCCTCAACTATTTTGTGATTCCATGCATCGTTACCCATGCTGGTGAGAATGCAAAAGTACATTCTAAATTAACTACCTGTACAATCTAATGCTTGCACCAATGTAAATGACATTCCTATAATTTAGTCAGACTAAGGCACAGGGATGAAATGGTGACTGATACCATTTAGCCGGGACTTAAGAGCCCTGCCACTGCCAACAAATCCAGCACATTGCGATAGAAAGTACTTCTTGCAGAAACTTAGACAAGAGTCCAGAATGGGCCTTCAGTTAAACTTAGCTTGATAGCAAGTGTTCAATCTGGTAACAATTCTTCCTTCACTGAAACAATTCCCTCCATCCATCTGTAGCAACATTTTTCAGTTTTCTTATTAGAACACCACCCATCTTATATAGTTGTAGATTCAAAGGTTATCATTTTTCCTAACCATGAGATGGTCAGCCAGCATCAAGAATGCAGCCTACAGGGAGCTTTAACATCCAGTGTGAAAGGAGAAAGGGTTGTGCTTACGGTGGACACTTGTGCCTAAGACTACTTTTTAAGTTTTAGAGAGTAAATTCATGCACATGCTGGAGAAACAGAAGCCAAACAACGGCCAAACAATGGCTCCAACGCTGGAGTGAACAACACTAAAGCCATCCCAGCAGCCTTCCAACAAGCCTTGTCATCTAACACCAGTCTTGAGGAGGAGAGGTTCCACAGACGTGTAAGAACTTTGCCCTTTATAAATGATGCACAAGAGTTTATGTATCAATACCACCAACTGCCTTTAGATTTTAATTGGCAGTCTGAATGGTAAGGATGATCTTTTGAGAGAAACAATGGCTAGAAGCAAATTCTCCTCACGTGAAGAGACACACAAATCGTGGTGATCTGATCAGACTACTAAAAACTCTTAAGAAGCCACATCCTTGTGCAATAGAGGTTTCCCGTTACACCAGCAATTTCACATGATTGTGTTGGTATTTGTTCCTTTGATACAATAAATGTAATAAAGATCTTCACAGAAATTTGGTTCCTGTGGCTTGTGTCAAACAAAATTGGAATATTATTTCCATGTTCTCTGCCTTCTACCTATATTCTGGGCTGCTCTCATAGACCAAGTAGGTAGTAAACTACATATACATGACTCGAAAGCCTCAGCTACCATCTCTAGGTGTCATATAACCCAAACTAAATGTTGTATCGCTCTCTACTTCTTTTGCCATATTAGATATTATCCCTGTACGACACTCTGATTAAGTACAGAAGCAAAAACTGAAAACTCAAAGCCTTGTTAAGGCACTTACTGGATACATTAAGAATGAAGACAGTAATTTTTTTCCAGGATTCAGCTCCTTCCTGTCCTATATGAGTAATGGTCTGTTGAGGTCTGGTAGTTCCTAGTGTGACCTGCTTAAGAGCTTGTATCTAACCCATTAAGTCAAGCTAAAGCATAAAAGCAGGTGGGAGGTGGGCAGGATTGCAGTTGCTGGGCTTCCCTCTTCAAATGATACCAACATCCTCTTCCAGGTATGTACCACAAAGCCAGTATGATGTGGTTTTGTCTAGCTTCACTAATCCAGTATCTCTACTCCTTATAGTTCATTTGCTAGATGTCATCAATGCTGTAATTACAGGCAGACCTTCAAAGGTTCTTTTCTCTCTCTCTCCCTCTCACACACACACATACACACACATTCCCATGCCCCAACACTCTCTTAATTCATGGTAATACTTTACAGCTACTGCTGCACTTCTGGTTCAAGAAAGTAACTCCCGTTTTATAGCCTTTTCTTCTATAATCATGTTTCGGATATAATGCAAATGCTGTATCTATATGCAATCTGACTACCATCATAGCCAGTAGTCAAGCTCTCTGTCAAGCTCTTCTCATTCTTCTTGTTCTCCCTAGTGCTCCATCTCTAAGGCTAGTCTTTCAGGATACCTAAGTATGTGTTTGCTAAAGTTCTTCAAAGCAGGTTTTAAAATCTCCATATATTGCTTCAACTGCTATCAAACAATGGTTAATAATTTTAAAACATGCTGTAATAGCACAGGTGAACATCTGCAGTATATTTAAAATCTAATACCTAACAGGGTAAAGCAAAGTTTCCAGTTAAAATTTAAACTAAGCCCCTGTTTTGCAACACACTAGTACAGTCTTCAAAAACAGCCACAAACCAGAAATCAAATACTACATTGAGAAAGCTGTTAATGGAAAAAGTTGGTTCTTCTCCTTTCTAAAAATATGTAAGTGCCAGCAGTGACCCCAAAAGTGGATCCAGAAGTGTTTACAATTTCCTGGAAAATAAATACCGCATGGTACTTTCAGATTGATTNTGACCCCAAAAGTGGATCCAGAAGTGTTTACAATTTCCTGGAAAATAAATACCGCATGGTACTTTCAGATTGATTTTTTCTTAAACCTTAACTGTCAAAATAAATAAGGATGGGGTACAGTAACAATCTCTGGAAACAACATTCTCAAAAAACAGTTCCAAGTTTTTGCAATGACTTTGATCTGGTACTTCCTTTTAGATGCTTTTTAAGGTTCACCCCACACATCTAAGAGTGCAAAACCCACTAAAGTAATAATAGCCTTCTGCTCCTAGACTAACTGCTATATAAAATATTGCTTCTTCTGTTGATTAGCCACCACAGTTGAGAGTAAGTCTAGATAGGACCTTGCAGATTTTCTTAAGTGAAGCAATTCAGCCATTATATATAATAAACTGAGAAATCACTTTGCAAAACCAGTTTTACATTCAGACAGATGGCAGCAAAAGGCACAAATCTCCAGATGATCATGCTTGAACAAAAGTGAAATCATGAGATACGAGTGGTATTATGAAACAAAATCAAGGACACAGAAGTATTTCTACACACAGAAGTATTTCTATGTACAGAACAGAACAAGAAACACTTGCTAATAAAGCTAATTTTCCTAATCATATATAGAAAGGTTTTCATGAAAAAAATTCAAAACCAAACAAACAGGTGAAACAATTCAGAAGTTATGGACCTTGCAGCCNCCTTGCAAAAGTGTTCTAGAGGAAAGGATTAAAAAAAAAATCAAGCTTTAAATATAAACCCCTATCCTTTAACACAGCAAGAGACAAGATGACTATTTCATCATAGAAGACTAGCTTATTAGCAGTGAAATTTCAGTCTGCATCCAGTTAGAAAAATACAACTATCTGAAATAATGACTTACACTGTTGGTGCAAGTGCAGAAAACAGCTAATTATGATGTCTGCATAAGAACCTTTATGTAGTCAAAGACAATTGGGGTTGGCTCCTCTGCCCGTAATGGAAAAATCTGCAGATGCACTACAGTAAGAGTTTTCCAGTAGATGGACTGAGGGTTTTGTTCCAGCATTTTTTGTTTGCTTGCGGCTTTTTGAGGTTTTTTTAATTTTAAATTTTTGAGAAATACTCTAAAAGTTTGTGTTTCCTATAGAAAGTTTCTTTTTCAAGGATTCATTATGTCAGAAGAGTTTTCAAGTTTCTGTAAACAATGAGCAAAGGAGACACCATCTTCATATCTCACCTGATTCTTCAGTGAACATACCACAGATGCATCAATTTAGGGACTGACTGCACTGTTTGAAATGACCTCACCTGCAAGCCTTTTTTTGTTGTTGTTGTT
>VYZR01090542.1:6037-28733 GCA_013400675.1 Oxylabes madagascariensis
TAATGGATGCAAACTCATTTAGAATGTGCATGGGAGTATTTATTTTCTTTGTTTTTGTTAAAACCATCAAGGAATTGGTGCTTTGTTTTTAAAACATCATTAAAGCTTCCCCAGCACAAGCTAAATCTCTAGCAGAAGACAGCATGATACATGGTGCTCATTTAGGTATCTACACACGAGAACATACTGCAGGCACCTCTGTGAGACAAAAAGTCAATTTGTGGAGTGTTTCACAAACAGCTCCAGCATCTTCCTGTGTGGAACCAAGATCATGTGGGTGGTTCGCCTCGGCCTCCCAGGGACAGGAACGCCAAGAAGCAACATGTAGAGTTCTCCACTGTGAGCTGGTAGAAGAAGGCTGGTGTGTCAGGCTGCTGGGAAATTTCTGTCCAAGAATATCTGTGAAATTGGACAATCTCTTAAGTACTGTTAAATATAAAGAGGATCCGACAAATCTTTATCTGCAGATTCCTTGCTTGGTAAAAACCACATTACTCATGGTCAAAGAGAATTGACACTGATAATTCAGTATTTAATGCCACATTTTAGTAATTTTAAGAACCAATATACTCTAAATAGCACAGCAATCTGCTGTCTATGGCAAGTCCCTTTTTCCAACGATGAATTTAAGTACAAGCAGAGTGGGTGAGAGACACTCAGTTGATTTAGCAACACTGGTGGCTAATTCTTTTGAAAGACACTCCTCTAAAAGGATGCTGCTTTCTCTCCAGACCTCTGGGCTGAAACTCACAGTCTCCAGAAGGCAACACGCAGTAATCAACCACATGTGTGCTCTTTGTCTGTCAAATAGGAGCTTATCACAAGTTAGAGATGTGCAGAGGTCAGCAGGGCTGTGCTGTCATCAGCATGGAGACATGGGGGGATGGCTCCTATAACTGGAGCGTTAGAGTAGAAGGATAGAGGCTCTTTAGGAAGGAGAGGTAGGGGAGATGATGTTTGCTCTCTGTGTCAATGTTGGAGTGCCTGGAGCTTTGTCGGGGGATGGAGGCGGGCTCATGGGTCAGGGTTAAAGGGAGGGAAGGGACAGGTGATGTTATAGGGGAGGTTTGTTTGCTACAGGCTGCTCCACCAGGAAGACCAAGTGGATGAGGCCCTCTACAGACAGACAGGAGCAGCGTCACAAGCCCTGCTCCTCCTGGGGGTCTTCAACCACCCCAGTACTTGCTGGAGGGACAACATAGCAGGGCACAAGCAATCCAGGAGGTTCCTGAAGGTGCACAAGTCCATTGGACCTGATGAGCTGCATCTGAGGGACCTGAGGGAACTGTTGGATAAAGTGCTTGAGCCCCTCTCCATCATATTGGAGCATGGTAGTCCATGGAAGTCCCAATTGAGCAGAAAAGGGGAAACATAACCCCATTTTTCAAAAGGAAATAAAAGGAAGACTGAGAAAGTCAGTCTCACCTCAGCACTTGGCAAGATCATGGAGCAGATTCTTCTGGAAACTGTGCTAAGGCACATGGAAAATAATAAGGTGTGTGGTAAGTTAACAGGGCTTCACTAAGCACAGATTGTGCCTGGAAAATGCGATTGTCTTCTAAGATGGAGAGGGTGGATATCCACCACAGCATTGGTGGGTAATGGAAGAACAACTGCTGTCATCTACCTGGGATTATGCTGAGCATTTGACACTGTCCCACAGGACATCCTGTGTGGGGACAGGCTGAGAGAGCTGGGGCTGCTCAGTCTGGAGAAGAGAAGGCTCAAGGGAGACCTTAGAGTACCTTCCAGTACGTAAAAGGGATCTACAGGAAACATGGGGAGGGACTCTTTATCAGGGAGAGTAGTGATAGGATAAGGGTAACAGTCTTGAACTGGAAGAGGGTAGATCTAGGTTAGACATTAGGAAGGGTAATGTGAGGGTGAGGAGTTACTGGAACGCACATTTACTGTGAAGGTAATGAGTTACTGGAACAGATTGTCCAGAGAAGTTGTGGCTGCTCCACCCCTGGAAGTGTTCAAGGTCAGGCTGGAGAGGCTTTGGGCAGCCTGGGCTGGTAAAAGATGTTCCTGCCCATGGCAGGGGTTTGGAACAAGATGATCTTGAAGGTCCCTTCCAACCCCAATCCATTCCATGATGCTATGATTGAGGTTGCTCAGCCCTCTTTCATACAGTCCTAGACCAGTGCTGGGAGCAGAGAACAGCAGATGCATCCAGATGATTTGCTTCAAACAGAGCAGCTGAGCCACGTTCAGTTATCTAAGTTCAGATAAACTGAGCTATCAGATGAACACTTAAGACAAATAAGTTTAGAATGGTGTGCTGGTTTCAGCTGGGGTAGAATTAATTTTCTTTGCAGATGCTGTGTTTTGAGCTGTGTTTTGGATTTGTGCTGAACACTGGGGTTGATAACACAGAGATGTTTTTGTTATTGCTGAGCAGGGCTCACACTGAGCCAAGGCCTTCTCTGCTTTTTGCATGGCCACGCTGGCCAGGAGGCTGGGGGTGGGAGGAAACAGGGCCAGGACAGGTGATCCAACTGACCAAAGGGATGCTCCAGACCATGTGACATTATGCTCAGTATATAAAGTGTAGGATTAGAAGGAGAAAGGGGGAAGTTTGGAGTGATGGGGTTTGTCTTCACAAGTCACCACTGCATTTGATGGAGCCCTGCCCTCCTGGGAATGGCTGAACACCAGCCTGTACATGGGAAGCACAGAATCAATTCCTTGTTTTGCTTTGCCTGTGTGTGGTTTTTGCTTTCCCTATTGAACTCTCCTTATCTCAACCCAAGAGTTCTCCAGCCTTTACCCTCCCGATTCTCTCCCCGACCCTGCCGGTGTGGGAGTGAACGAGCGGCTGTGTGGGGCTGGGTTGATCACCGGGGTTAAACCACGACAAATGGCTACCCTGCATTTGTCAATGGTTTAAGGCACTAGAAGTGTAATTATAAGATAGGGATAATTTCCTAGTCCTTGAAAAAGAATACTTTGGGAAAGCAACTGCTCCATCTAGCAAAGTATTCTTGGACGCAGTCAAAAAGACATTCAGGGCATTAGTTTACTATGATACAGCTTTGGCCAAGAGTCACTCTTCAGGTTGCAGAGACATGGTCTTTGGTTTTATAACTCATACAGCTGAAATAAATGCCAAAACACTGATGACATCATAAATCATGTTGTACAAGTTCTCTGCTTCTTCTCTTTGACCAGATTAAATAGCAGCTGCAATGCAAACCAGAATGACAACACTATTTTTTATAAAGTGGATTGTAAAATTCCAACAGAGAATGATCCTCTTACTTGAATGCCAGCAAAGCATTACACTTGAGCCAGCACTGTCTGGGAGAGAGATTCCAAATAAAAGCACCATACTGGTGCCAGCAGGGCTGGGCTGGTGGGGCCAGGGCAACCAGCCAGGCTGTGCTGCCTCCCTCCATCACTGGCCATGGCCCTGCTGGCACACAGGGCTGTACAGAGCACCAAAATCCTCCTCATCCACCTAATTCTGAGGAACTGTAGCTTTATTCAGCTTTTCCCTGACTGTCCCTTCATTTGTCCCGTTCATTCCTAGTTCAGACTCCCTCCCCACGCCCCCGAGGAGCAGGGAGAAGAGCCAGGATGGTTGGCTGAAGTTGGACAAGGGAAGAGGCTGGGAAAAGGGTACTAAGGTCAGGACAACATTGGACTAGACTGCTTGGGAAGGTAGTTTCCATTGTGTAAACAAAATGAATGCAACAAATAATCTGTCTGGCATTAAGAGAACAAAAGGAAGGCAACAGACTCATTTTCTGAAGGCCTTTCTAGAACTTTATTCCCTATTATACTGAGCAATCCATACTTTCAAAAATTTACTGTCTCATAATAGCAGCCACTTGGTACGAGAAAAAACCCAAACAACAAGTACTCATCAACCCAGAGGAGCAGTGATCAGGGTTATGAGCAGCCTCTTTGTCTCACTGCAGGCTTGGTCAAGTGTTACACAACCTCATAGGAGAAGCGGAGTTCTGAAACTTTTCAAGTTTCTAGTTATGCAAAGGTGAAAGACAACTAGAATAATTCTCCTTTGTGTGGAAAAGTTCTGGAAGGCAGACTACAGCTCGAGTATTGGCTCTGGTTTTGGGCCAATAAAACCAGCAAATTGGAGCTAGTCCAGAGGAGATCACCAAGGTGTGGGGCTGGAGCACTCACCCTGGCAGGGAGGCTGAGGGAGCTGGCACTGGTCAGCACTGAGGTGGGATTATTTTGGGGAAACTTAGCTGCAGCCCCCTCCATACCTATGGGGAGACATCTAGGAAACAGAGCAGGGATATGCATAGCAGGGCAGAGGGAGAGCAAGAGGGAAGAGGCACAAGGGTTTAAGGAGAAAATCCTTCCCCAAAGGGCAGTCAAACATCAGAGCAGACTGCCCAGAGAGGTTGTACAGTCTTGAGCCTTGGAGGCTTTCAAAACCCAAATGGATAATGCCCTAAGAAACCAGCTCTGATCCTGCTTTGAGCAAGATGTTGAACCAAAGACCTCAGAATCACAGAATAGTCTGAGTTGGAAGGGACCCACAAGGATTATCAAGTCCAGTTCAATGAAAGTCTCACGGGGAGACTGAACCCACTTCTTTGGCATTATTAGCACCATGTACCTCATGAGATCTCATCAGACCAGAACTCCTCTATGTTTCCATAGTTTGTGCTGCATGGGAAAACACTTAATAGCAAATAGAAACCATTCCATGAGTTGCAGCCACTTCCTAACAAAGACTGTCATAAAAAACATGTTATACATTTATATTAATAAAAAATTGCATCACTTGGCCATTTGCACACATGGAAGATCAAGATCAAGCCTTTGAGCTACAGGTGTCTATACAAGCGGTGTAAATGTGTGCCTTCATATTTCAACAGAGCTGAAGAGCTACTCGAGCAGATCCAAGACACAGAATCAAAATTCAGCTGATCAAGATGCAGATGAACAGCTCTCCAGGCTCCATTGGCTATGGATCCAATCTCCATGGACCATGCAGACAACTCAATTTATGTACATCAGTAATCTGAGTCCCACCCACTGCCTAGTGGTCTGTAACTTAATTTCTGTGTATTATATACACATCCCTTGCTCTTTTATGTTGTATTAGCAGACAACAGCCTAACACAATCCCCCATTTAAGCACTTACAAGTCAAATCTAGTGTCATTTGCTTGGGAGTTTAGTGAGCTCAGTCTGTCTTGGCAGTTGTGGGCAAGGGATGGGAAGACAACTCTAAGAAGCAGTGAGGACCAACATTTTACACATCTTAATGCAGTAGTGTCTTGTGGTCATGGTGCCCAAGCCTCCATGGAGCATGGAGAAGTTCCCACAGTCACCTGGCTCAGCCTGCTGTTCTCTTCCTGGTGCACAGGAATTTTGAAATCACCAATTCTCAAAGAAATGGAATCAGAAAACCTTTAGATGTCCCTGGAAATGCTGCAAAACACCTGAAGGTGGCTGTGGATCAGGGGGGGCTGATTCTGGTGACAATAAGTATCGCCACAAATGGAGACAACCTTTCCAGGCAACCTGCACCAGTGTTGAATTATCCTTAGAAAAACCAAAGGGGTTTCTTCTGCCCAAACAGAATTCCCTAGTCCAGTTTGTGTACACTGTCTCTTGTCCGGTTGCTGAGAATCACTGGGAAGAACATGTCTCCAACATTTTCTCTCCCCCCCTCAGGTATTTGTACACAGACAAGATGTCCCTGAGCTGTCTCTTCTCCAGGATCAACAGTCCCAGCTCTCACACTTTCCTTGTTTGACAGATGCTCCAAATTCGTTTAGCTCTTCAGTGCACTCACTCCAATGCATCCATGACTTTTTTTGGACAGGGGAGCCCAATGCTGGACCCAGCAGCCCAGGTGTGGCCTTACAGTGCTGAGCAGAGGAGAAGGATCATTGCCCCCTGACCTGCTGGCAATGCTCTGAGGGCTGCCCAGGATGCCACTGGCCTTCTGTACTCTAAGGGCACATTGCTGTCTCATGTCCAGCTTGTTACCCACCAGTGCCCCCAGGTCCTTTTCTGCAAAGCTGTTTTTCCAGATGTTTTCCACACCCCAGCTGGTGCATGTGGTTGTCCCTGCAGCAGGGGGTGCAGGATTTGGCATTTCCCTTTGTTGGACTTTGTAACATTTCTGTTGGTGCCCATTTCTCCAGCCTTGTGGAGGTCACCAACTCTACAACATCCAACAAAATCAATCTTTGACAAACCATGGCCAGAAATATGGTAGACAATCAGCAACTCACCCCCTTACAGTTAAATAGCAACCCTCGACAGAAATTGGAACTTGAAGTTACAGGAAAAGGGGATTTCAGGCAATTCTACATAATTTGATGCAGAAACCAAGTAATGATTTTCACATCAAATCAATGCTAATGTCTGCTGCATCCTGGGCTGTCTGAACCACTGAGGCAGCAGCATCTGCTGAGGCTGAACAGTGAAGCATGAGGTGTGCTTCCTGCCTACACAGGTGTGTTGCTTAGTCCAGCTCTGCAGTACTTCCTTGCCTTCCTACTCCAGAATCACCTGTGGGTACCTGTATTTCCTTTTCTGTGTCAGAACTAAAAAAGAGTTCCACAGAGCATAGCTTGCCTTTTTTTTTTTTTTTGATTTTTCAAGCTCAATGTACATTAAACCCAGCACATAACTTCCATGTGTCCAACCCAGTGTGGCTGCCTTTGGATTTCCTAGGCTGGGATGAAAGCATGGATCAGCACTCAGGATGGCAGCCAGCGTGGCTGAGTTTCTGTCTCCATGGGAATCACTAGTTCAAATGAAAAGTAAAATACAAAGGTTTATCTGAAACAGACTTTGCTACCAAGGAGGCATTTGTTTGGCAGTTCAAGCAGTAAAATCCACTGAGAAAATCACTCTAGCAAATCTGTCACTTCAGTGTCCACTGTCTGAATCAACAAGCCTCTCCAACACTTATCTGCCACAGCTTCAAGGCAGGAATCCTCCCTCAGCACCAGCACAAGCCATCCCAGAGGAGATGGACACATTGCCAGTATGCAGGAAGGACACAGACTCCAGCAAACACAGAAATGAAGAAAATATCACACAAACACCACAACCCCAGCAACAACAGTAAATATTAAAAAATAGAGCATACTTCTTTTAATTTATTGTATACATTATAGTTTTGAACACATACCTAGATAATCCTCCTCTGAGTACCATATTTGCTTTACTGAGTGGGACAAAATATAAAATTCGGGCAAACTGAAATGCTTCAAAATGCTGAGTCTATTGTATTTCTGGAAACAGGTGCAATTCTTAGGAGCAGGGAGTTGCCATCTACCACAGGCGATGCAGCTCCCAAGAACAGAAAGCACTGAATGACTAGAGAGGATAAGGAGAATATAACAAGAGAGGGAAAATGACTATGAATTTTACAAATCCCATTTCTAAAGGAGAACAAGATTCTTGAGTAAGACATTGAGTAGGTCAGGCCAGACACAGACACCACAGATCCCGAGAAGTTCCATTTAGGAAAAGCGCCTTCTCCCCCACAGAGCCTACTATTTAACTGCCCACCTTTGCTCCCATCACAAAGTGCATCCTGATGCCCTCCTGTAGAGGCACCAGCTGCCTCCCACCCCAAACAGGGCTGACACGTGGGGGCTACGAGCCATGGCTGTGCAGAGCCAGCTCCGCTCCATGCTGACACCCTAAACCTGAGCTAAGTACACTGGAGTTGGAGACAAAAAAGCAAAAGCAACAAAGATTTCCTGTGTGAGCCACAACCTATGAACTGTGGGTTCCTGGAAAACACCCCAGCCTTGGAGGTGACGGGCTGGACCTGCTGAATCTCACTCACTCTTCTACCTGGGCTGACATCTCAAGCTCCACTGAGAGCGTGGATGCGACTTTGCTCTGGAAGACATTAGACACATTTCATTGTGTATCAGTAATTCCACCCATGTAGATTTCTTAAATGTGTCCAGATTTGGCATGTTTTACAACTCTAAATTCTTCCATTTATCCCTCCTTCCTCAGAGCACCCTTAGCCACGGTAGATTTACTGCTCTGCAGATGCTGTCTGCATTCAGCAAATGGGATGTGAAGCCATCAGGCTGCAGGATGGCTTCCGCACCCTACATGCGTAACACAAGCACACAGAGCAATTTGCTCGTCAAACTGACGGAATTTAGGGAAATTAGGGAGTGATTTTATCTTTTGACTCCCTTCCCCAGCAAACATCCACCTCTTTTGCCCTCCATTTTGCAAAACAGTGAACTGCTCCCAAACCAGTTGCAACAAGATGCACAAAGACCTTTAACAGTCTATATGATAAGAGAGATTTAAGATTTAGCACATTTGCAGCTTGTACATAATAACCAAAAACACTAGAGCAGAAATTGGACCCTTATTCCTCTCCACCGTGAGAAAAAGACTCAAAAATGACCACGCTTGATGACTGGAGCCACACTGACTGGAGGGAGCAAGGCAACATTTAAGCCAAGATTTCTGCCTTCCATTTGTCGTAAGCCAATTGTACCGACACTCAGTTTACTTTGGCTGATTGTATGTAGTACAGTGCTCCTGCCAGGACCATCACCATGCCACTCTTCTCTGGGCATCAACCGTACTCCTGTTCCTTTCTCTACTGTAGTGCTAGAAGAAGGTACAACAAAAGCTGTTGACCTATTCCAAGCCCTCCTCTTTCTTGAGCACTTTTCAGAGCAGACAGTGTGAAGATGTGAGGGCACACAGAGGCAGGATTGGATGAGGCCAGCCAGCCTTTTTGCAGCATTTCTGTGCTTATTTGGCACAACAGCTCAGGAACTCTATTACACGTGCCATTTCCTTAAGAGTTAAATTTCTACCTGATCAATTTACGTTGGGCATTGAAATATATGCCAAGATCTATATCCATCATGAGTGGAGGCTGCAGTAACCGAGCTACCATAACCAGATGGCACCAGGCTGTTACACAGCTTATTCTCTCAANCAGATTTGGCATGTTTTACAACTCTAAATTCTTCCATTTATCCCTCCTTCCTCAGAGCACCCTTAGCCACGGTAGATTTACTGCTCTGCAGATGCTGTCTGCATTCAGCAAATGGGATGTGAAGCCATCAGGCTGCAGGATGGCTTCCGCACCCTACATGCGTAACACAAGCACACAGAGCAATTTGCTCGTCAAACTGACGGAATTTAGGGAAATTAGGGAGTGATTTTACCTTTTGACTCCCTTCCCCAGCATACATCCACCTCTTTTGCCCTCCATTTTGCAAAACAGTGAACTGCTCCCAAACCAGTTGCGACAAGATGCACAAAGACCTTTAACAGTCTATGATAAGAGAGATTTAAGATTTAGCACATTTGCAGCTTGTACATAATAACCAAAAACACTAGAGCAGAAATTGGACCCTTTTTCCTCTCCACTGTGAGAAAAAGACTCAAAAATGACCATGCTTGATGACTGGAGCCACACTGACTGGAGGGAGCAAGGCAACATTTAAGCCAAGATTTCTGCCTTCCATTTGTCGTAAGCCAATTGTACCGACACTCAGTTTACTTTGGCTGATTGTATGTAGTACAGTGCTCCTGCCAGGACCATCACCATGCCACTCTTCTCTGGGCATCAACCGTACTCCTGTTCCTTTCTCTACTGTAGTGCTAGAAGAAGGTACAACAAAAGCTGTTGACCTATTCCAAGCCCTCCTCTTTCTTGAGCACTTTTCAGAGCAGACAGTGTGAAGATGTGAGGGCACACAGAGGCAGGATTGGATGAGGCCAGCCAGCCTTTTTGCAGCATTTCTGTGCTTATTTGGCACAACAGCTCAGGAACTCTATTACACGTGCCATTTCCTTAAGAGTTAAATTTCTACCTGATCAATTTACGTTGGGCATTGAAATATATGCCAAGATCTATATCCATCATGAGTGGAGGCTGCAGTAACCGAGCTACCATAACCAGATGGCACCAGGCTGTTACACAGCTTATTCTCTCAACAGCAGAGATGAAGTGCGTAATGTTGTTTTCATCTATACACCAGCAAAATTTGAAATTCAATCACTTTCCCGACTTAAATGGTTGCAGCCATAAAAGCTCAGCTATAGCAGAACAGGAGGTTTTAACGTAAAGGTTTGTGAAGTAAAAGCATATTAGAAAACTTAAAACTTCATGAAATCTTATTTTCTAAAGAAGCCTTAGGATGAAAGTATAATGAATCAGTTTCTGTGGCAATAAGTAACCTTTGGATGCTCAAATTGCATACAATTTTCTACATTCACTTTTTCTCATCATGCCCAAGATGACACAAAACCACGTGTTTAGCATGAACACTGCTGCAGCCATCACTGAACATCACTTTTTATTGAGGAAAATCACCACAAAGGGAACACTACCCAGTTTCATTGTGCAAACAAATAGAACCCCAATTTCTGCCAGAGCTGGGGTAGTCCTCCAGAGCCAGATTAGAATTATGGCAACATTGCTGACAAATTTCCATGCATTTTTACACATTAAGTGGTAGAAAACTTTGTCCCAAGGGTAGAACAAGATTCTCCATGCTCAAGTGAAACCTGGTTGCCTTCAACTACTTGTAGCCCAGGTAATCACCAAAGCCCAATGGTTAAGTGAATTTTCCAGCCTGGAGGTACTCACAGTGCCCAGTGTAGGCTGGTGGTATTCCTGTATTGGCCTGCTTTGCTGAGCAGAGAGTAGTGAGGAAATAGGAGCAGTAACAGTCTAACCTGTCCAGGAGCTTACACAACCATCAGCCTGAGGAATAATACTGCAATACTTCCCAGGATGCATATAAACCACAGCAATTGTTAATACTTCCATGCTCGCATCCATTGTTACAATTGGTCAGATACAGCTGCACAACAGAAAAACCTCAACAAAACAACAACAACCAAAATGGGGGTGGTGTTTGAATTATTTCCAAAATATTCCTTTATATAGACAGAGGATATCCCAGAAGCTCTTCCTTCCTAGATGCAAGACCTTCTTCGAGAAGAACTTTTAAAACCAGCTAAAGCCAAAAATAATTCCAGGACTCAAGCGTCATGCAACCAAAGTGCCAACCCAAACATTAAAATCCATATTTGAACCAAGCCAATACCTTACCTAATAAACTGATGAAACCATTAATGAATAGAACCTTCAGTAAACAACACATCAGCTTTTGTGTTTGTTTTTAAAAAGTTAACCAGTCATAGTTACCTAATAGAGAAAGACACTGCAGCCTTCAGACATCTATCACAGGGGTTCTTGCTGATGATACAGAGCCTTAGGTGATGGTTACAAGAGCTGTGTTGAACAGGAAAGCAAAAGCCTGTTTTTTTTCCCAAAATTAGAAATATACAATTTCCAAAAATGGGAGCAAAAGACAAAAGGTAATGAAAAATACTGCTGAAGAAATGTTTAATTAAAAAAATCAGGAATTCAACAGTGCCTAAATCTTTATTTTTCATAACCTACATATTTTTTTTCAAATTAGACAGTTTTACATTTTATGACACAAAAGGAAACTTAAATTACTGATAGTTTACATGTAAGCTTGATTCCAGTCTTAATGGAAGAAGAACAAAAACAAAAACCCTCAAAAAGGCTCCCATATTACACTTCTATTTCATGAATTGGCAGCTGTTAGGTCTCCTTAGAAATCTTGGATTGTCTGCTGCTATTAGTGTAATAGGTTACAAAGCACAAAACCCCTACCTGTAGCTGAAGGAGATACAGAGATAGGTGTGCACCATTACAGCCAGCTGTTGCTCCTGATACACTGCACCACACTCCAACAAGAGCCTTTCCATGCCAATGGTTCAAGGCTTTGAAGGATAACGCAGCAACACCAAAAATTTGCCACTATTCACACATTTCTAAGTGACAGTGTCACGGGGTGGGGACTGATTTGAAACTACATTCAGTTTTGAAAGCAACCTTTTTTTAAAATTCCTGGAAGAATCTCAGATCCCATTTTGACTTGTTTTCAAAATGAAAAGCATTACCACACAGTTCTAACAGGGTAAAATGCCAATTTTAATTACTGTATCCCTGAACCTTGAGCTTAGCTACTGCTTTTGGGAGGTTTTTCATTTTAAAAGCCACGTTTTAATCCCTCTCTGTATCGTAGCAACAGTCCGCATGCAACTTCACAACTCTACTCCGAAAACTCCATTTTGTCACTGAGTGGGGGGAAAAAATAGATCTCAAAGTAAAATACAACAAGGAGAAGTTGTATTGTGTATTACACAGCGATTTGGCGTGTCACTTTTTTTTTTTTTTAAAAGCTATAAAACCACATCAGAGGAAGGTTTAAACTTCAGATGCAACAGACTGTTGCTGGGTAAGCAGTAATTACAGTGTATTGACCTATCACAAATGGCAGCAGAATACATTGGAACAGCACAACACATCCCACTGGTCTCAACAGATCACCTCGGGTACCGGCTGAGCACCAGGACGAGCCGCTCACAGCTGCTGGAAGGGACCACTTGCCACTGTTTGCAGCTGGTAAAGCCTTTCACTTGCAGCAGACAAACAAAATGAATCATACAGCTGGCCTAAACCATACACAAATCTAGCTACCGCTTTCACTGCTGCTGGGGAAAGGAGAAGGGGATAAAAAAATCCAATGACAGAAGTAGTTGAGCAGTTTTGGTGATGGTGTTGGGGTCCTATCTCCTCCCACAGCATTCACAAAGTGCGCTTCTTAAACAAGAAAAAAATCAACAGACTCCACGTGCCCTATTTTGACCAATTCTGCGCCATAAAACAGGCTGGATTTACGATGCCAACTAGTTACCAATTGATGCTTGTAATAGGAAATTTATCAGAAGTCAACTTCTATAGTTACTTTACAGTTCTATGAACCATGCACTGATACTCTTGAAAGCAGACGAGTAAGCTTCAAGTGTATATTTTTGCAGCAGTCAAGTTTTTCCCCAATTAGACTTGATTTTTATTAATGACTTAAAAATTACAGTTTGACTGCTGAAATTCATTATTTACATTGCAGAACACTTTTGAATTGGTTAAATTGTTTGGTTTTAAAGGGACTTTAGGAAAACGCTTGAGGGCTTTCAAATAAGACTTTCGTTCCATTTCCCTTTTGCAGTGAAGAGGCAGAGTCAGTTCAACACACCAGAATAAAATAAGAAAAAGAAAAAAACAACAAATTAAAGTAATATTCAAACCACAACATTTAGTTTATCTACATCCAGCTCAACAGCAACATTTATAATATCAATAATTTTTATCAGATTTTTTTCTTTAGGGTACCTTTTTATATGTTCTGATTATTTACAACTGTACAAGCAAAGCACACACTTCCAAGTGCACATATTTAATACAGTATTGACTATTTGCATTTACAGGTTTTTCAACAATCTGAAAAAGATCAACTGTTTAAGATCTTTAAGGTATATTACAAAAACTGCTGCTAGTTCCTGTACTACAGTATGTTTACCCAGTAAGACCAGTGACAATAGATACATACTGTAACTGAGTAATTCTGTATGCCATTCATGCTAACCCTCCACGGGGTCAGACCTCATTAACTCTAAACTGTCTTGTACAAAAGTTAAGGCAAAGTCATTTTCAAGTTTAAATAAAATTCAAGTCTTTAAATATTGGATGGAAATAATTCTTTAAAAAAATCAGTTGTTTAAATAAACATTTTTGTGGAATAAACTGTACTGTCATAGTCAGCAGGAACGAGTTTTGTCTGAACTTCCTGCAGTTTAAACACTTAAAGAAAAGCTTCAGGCATTTTAAAACAAAAATAATTTATATTCAACTTTATTAGAAACTTGCTAATTTAGTGCATCCTTGTCCTTCAGAAAGCGCATCACTTCTAAAGTAAGTAAGTGTGAGAAACCTCATCCCAGAGGTTAAATATCAGGGTTCTCTTCCTCCACCACACAAAACAAACACCATTATCTCACGTCTTGAAAAATTTGAATTCATATGCCAATGCTTGTAGTTACAGGAAGATGTCAACACAAGGCTGACTAAGATATGAACTCTTTCAAAGAGCACTTGGGGCAGAGTTTTAAAAAAAAGTCTACACAGAGCACAGGGGTAACCAGAATATACAGCGCTGACTCAGTTAACTCCCTTACAAGCACAGGGAAGCTAAGGTTATCACAAGAAGGCTACTCTGCTTTCTCCTGGTAACATCCACTAACAGGCTTCACCATCATAGAAGCTCACAGACTTGATTCTTTCTATTCACAATGTGCTTTGTATTTGCAATTTATAACATCAGTTTTATTCTGGAGTGAGAAGATGGTTACTTGCTTGCAGTAAGTCAAAAAAGGAAGTATTTCAGAAAGACTGCTATGGTGCCCTGTAGAATTCATTTTGTGTGTGCAAAACATCAAAAAAAGATTAAGTTTTTAAAAATGCTAGAAACAGCTACTCATTTAACCTAAAAGTGCAAGTTCACTTGCTGACACTTAGTACAGCAGCCTGATTAAAAAAAAAAATCTTCAAGGTCACATACTAATTTGTAAAATATATCTACTTTCTTGCACTCTACACACTAGCTGCCGTTATCAGTCTTTTGGACACTTTAGATATGTACTTGCAGACCAGTTTATTAAAAATATTGCAGCAGCATGTTTCTGCTTAACAGTTTAGAAAAAACTCACTATACAGAGCTTGCACTCACACAGCCACAGAGAGGCTTAATAAAAAGTTGATTTTTTTTAAAGACAAATATTTTACACCTTGAAAAAAAAAAATCACACTAAGCTTCACCTCCAATTAAGCACCAATCTAAATGTAAGGTTTAGAACAACTATCCAGAAATACCCAGAAAAATAGAATGTTTGTTCAAGAGGGGAAAAAGTATTTCACAGAAAAATAACTTGCAGGCATTGTTACATGCCTTGTATCACTGCAAGCTCCTAACCAGCAACTCATTCTCAGGTATCTCAGTGGGAACATGGGTTTAATTTGTGGGAAACAGACCTCTTCTCAAATCCCTCCCAGGTGTTATTTTCACTGAGGAGATTTTGGAGGGGTACTCTGTTCTTTATTTAAGCGTTTGCCAATGGCTGGAGGGGACGATCTGCGTCCTGACTGTCTCCTCTGGTCTTTGGGTTGTCCAGGATGTGACTTTGCAGGAGGAGGTTCTCTGTTTTTCTCTATTGTTTCTGTGGGCTTTCTTTCTTCTTTCCCACATGCTACAGTGTTTGGCTTCTGTTCTTTCTGGGGTTGCAATGTAGGAGGATCCTTAGTTGTTCTCTGGCAAATTTCCGCATAACTAGGTTTTCGCAGTTCCTGGGAAATCAGAAACAAACAGGAGAGTTAAACAGAGCATCCCAAGGAAAAAAAATTACTTTTATGAACGAAAAAGGGTGAAGTCCTTGTCCCAAAAGACTGCTGCACTTAAATATGCAATGAGGGCTTGAGTTTGAAGTTTACAGAAGCTGTATAGACAATAACGCTGAAGAAAAGGTTAAATGTAAAACAATATGCCAGAAAAACGAGGTACTGGCATAGGGCAAAATACTTCCTTTTCAAACTCTAAACCAGCTGAAACACGATGAATACCCTAGTTTCAATATCAACATAAGTGCTCATACTTCTACCTCAAAGATCCAAGAAAAGGATTCAGATACGGAAATCTCTTTTGCACTGTTAACTGCATAATTCTATCATGCAAGTAATCATGAAGCACAGTAAGCAAATTTAAAGCTGCTGGACAAATTCTAGGATGCTGGGCTCACATGATTAGGCAACACTGGGTAGCAATAAACATTCTGTTAAATGCAAACTGGATCATTAGGAAAAAGTGAAGTAATAAGGTCACTTACTATGGCAGCCCCATTGACTTGTACCGATTTACATGCAGTACTCATTGTGGAAGAAGAAAGTCTTTCTGTACTCTGTGTCTCTCTCTGCTGTTTATCCACAACTTTGGAGTCCCTGTAAGCATCCAGCAGGAAGCAAGGCTCATGAAAAGTGAAACTTCAAGATAGATGAATGGTTTAAAAATAGGTCTAAAAAGTTTCAGTATGACTGCAAGTAGTTACAGCTATAATTTGCCTAGCACATGATGATTAGCATAGCATTCAAAAATAGCAAAAATATATTCCTGTGCAATGTGACACTACCTTTAATTTGTCATGTTTTAATAGCATTTAGTTACTTCGCTATTTGATTTGCAGGTTCCAAATAAAGTGTTACCAAAAAACTTTTTTTATGATATGGACATCTGTACTGCCCACTGGGCCATGGGTTTCCTCTCTGTGTTTCAAAGCTATCTAAATACAGGACAGTAAGGTATTCATTAAACAACTTCTGCTCACAGAAACTAAACCACCACACTAAATTTTCTTCTGCTAAATGACTATTATGATTGAATCACTATTATGATATTGTTCTGAAATTAAGCTTTATTGCCTTTACTACAAGTACAACAAAATATTACTTCCTTCATTGATTAAGATTTTAATAGCTATTTACATTGTTCTGCCTGATGAAAGAAAATGCAAATGTGATTCAGAGCAGAATAATTATACCCATGTAATTAAGTGCTTACTCAGTAGGCTGGGGTGGCGAAGGAGACCTTTCAAAGGTCCTGGGCAATGTAGAAGAAACTGGTAACGGCTCTCGAGGAATTCCTGATGGAATAGTGTTTGTACTTGCATCCACATTAATGTTCTGAAGGAGGAAAAGAGGCACAAGAGAACAATCAAAATATCCAATTAATATGGTCTGCCTGAAAATTAGCACAACCAGGAAACAGTTCATAGTTTAATTTATATTTAAATCGACTATTGGAAGGTACAGAAGGAGGCAATATGTGATTGTAATGAATATGTTATTTTTCCTTTACATTTACTTAGAAATACAGACAAATAACACAGTGAGGTTATTTCCAAAGAAGTTATAAGCTTCAGGCCCATTTGGGACATATCTGAATGACAAAATCACTTCAAATCATTAGGGTTAGAGGAGGTCTTTAATGAATCATCACCTTTGTCAACTAGACCACGGCACAAAGTGCCACACCTGGTCATTTCTTGAACACTTCCTAAGGTGGTGACTCCATCACTTCTCTGGGCAGCGTGTTCCAGCACTTAACTCGCCTTTCAGTAACAAAAACTTTCCTGACGTTCAACCTAAACCTCCCCTGGCACAGCTTGAGGCCATTTCCTCTTGTCCTGTCACTGGTTGCCTGGGAAGAGAGACCAACTCCCACCTGGCTACAGCCTCTGTGCAGGCAGTTGTAGGGAGTGATAAGCTCTTCCCTGAGCCTCCTTTTCTCCAGGTTACACAACCCCAAGCTCTCTCAGCTGCTCCTCGCCAGACCTGTGCTCCAGAGCCTTCACCAGCTCTGCTGCCCTTCTCTGGACATGCTCCAGCACCTCCATGTCTGTCCTGTAGTGAGTGGCCCAGAACTGGACACAGGATCTGAGGTGTGGCCTCACCAGTGCCCAGTACAGGGGGACAATCACTGCCCTGGTCCTGCTGGCCACACTATTACTGATCCAAGCCAGGATGTCATTGGCTTTCTTGGCCACCTGGGCACACCTGGCTCATGTTTAGCTGTTGTTACCCAGCACCTCCAGGTCCCTTCCTGCAGGGCCACTTTCCAGCCACTCTGTCCCCACTCTGAAGCACTGCCTGGGGTTGTTGTGACCCAAATGCAGGACCGGGCATTTGGCCTTACTGAACCCCACACAATTGGCCTTGGCTCATCAATCCAGCCTGTCCAGAACCCTCTGCAGACATTTCCCTTCCTTTCCCTTCCTGCCCTCCAGCACATCAACACTCCCAACTTGGTGCTGTTTGTGAACTTACTGAGGGTGCCTTCGATCCCCTTGTTCAGATGACTGATGGGGTTATTAAACCAGACTGGCCCCAATACTGAGCCCTGGGGAATACCACTAGTGACTGGACTTCTTTCCACCTGGAAATTTTGCACCTGCTGGTGACAATGTAGGCTTTACACCTGTTTACATAACCACAGGTAGTCTATGAGTCTCCCAGTGCTGTGCACTAAGAACTGTCTTCTTCAAAGCTCTAATTCTGCATCATCCCAATACAATGATTTGCTACCAGGCCAACAGTTTTTTCCATAGCCCTCAAAAGATTCTTCTAGTGCCAAGTGATACTGTGCTTCCAGATAAAAGTCAAATAGGTTCAAGAGGCACATATTAATTTAAATTGTCACAAAATAAGAAAAGACAACTTTGTATCCTGAAAAACATGTATCTCACATTTATAACCATTTTGTTTGTTTTAAAGGGTGCTATGTTCTTTGTATTGCTTCTGACCTGTCTCATCCTAAAAACTCTAAACCCAAAAAGATGCTGGTAGGCAGAAGGGGAAGCAATGGGAGAACACAAGCTCAGAAGGAGTAAGATAACCCTCCTTTTCCCCAAGCCACCATTCAAAAGGGCATAAATCCTAAGACTCCTATGGTTACTGCCATAAAGGAAAATGGTATTCAATGGCACTGTTTTAAAATCAGGCAGCATAGATTACTGCTGTATAGATCTAAGTCTAGTTTGATTCAAAGTAAAAGATTGCAAAAGGTGGATGTTCGGAAATAACAGAACAGCTTTTATAGTTTATTCACTGTAGTAGTGTGTGCAAATTGAAATTGCAAGCCGCTGAGCATTCTGACCCAAGTGCATCAGAACTTGTAGGTACGTGGTTAAGTGTGAATACCTTCAAGTCACGCAGACATGCAAGAGCTTTTCCTTGCCAAAATACTCAGCCCTTGATCTGACAGTGCTGCACTTCCTAGTTACAAAATGTGGGATGATTATTACCTGCCATTCCCCAGAGCTACATCTAGAAGAACATCACTAAGTAAAGACCTTAAATATATGATGCTTGGATAACAACTGGTGGAAATTATAGACCTTTAGTCCCCACAGCTTCCGTACATTGGACTTGTCCATCTATATAAAACAAGGGAAGCACTGTGTAACTACTTCAGTGCTTTGTAAAACCACATCAAGTGACATGAAAAACCATTGAGATCAAGGTGAAAAGCAGCCTGTAGACATTGGCAAGACTGATGTTAGCTCAAACAGCTTTGTAGCAGAACACAATCACTCTTTGGAGCCAGCTGCTGTTATCTTATTCTTTATTTAAATGCCAACAAGGAAAGGTAGCGTAATTCCTTTCTTCCACACAATGGTACAGAATAACTCCTGTACGCTGGAAAATGAAACTGGTAAATTGAAGGATGCTTTTTAATGTGACAGTGCACTGCAAGTATCATAAAGCCTCAGTGCCTGGCTGACATGAAGACTGCCTCTACAGGACAGAAGTCTAAGTTCTTTACCATAAGTACAGTGAAAAGCAAATACCAGACCTGTAATGGGGGAACAAAGGGTTTTCAGTTGCAGCATTAAAAGCAAGTGCTGGAATTGTATTTAAAACTTGAAATACAATAGTCAAAACCCACTCCATAAGTAACAGAGGGGAAATACTTCAAAATTAATAGATCTTAGCCAAGAATAGCCTACAATCTGTAGTACTGGCTGACAGTAAGTTAAACACTGCTCTTACCGTGGCCCTGAACTGCACATTCCCCCTGAATGCAATCCTGGAATACAGCTGCCCCTCCTACCACTTGCAGAAGACAGAGTAGATGACTTGTCTATACAGTCACTGCCTCGGGGGCAGGCTGCCCTGCTACCTCCCTCTTTCTTTACCAACAAACACCCTCTACCCACCCCTGATGGGCACCAAAGAAAACATTCTAAACCCAGCCTATTGCAGGAGGAGATGCGAGAGATTGCGGTGGTTCACCACATCGCTTCACACTGCTAATCCAGGGCTTAACTTCTTCAGTTGTGGTACAGCTAGAAAAACACAAGTTAAATCTGAACTATCAAAAAAAGCCAATACAGAGTTTCATAGCCCAGAGCGTTCCACAGTGCAGAGGGTTATGTGAGTCTTGCTGGAGAACACAGTCCCTCACAGATGGCATGGCAGTTCTAAGAATGAAATCTATGAAAAGCTACTGAACATTAATTTCAGCTGTATCTCTACTACATCTGTACTGCAGTGGTTGCCAAGTTATTCTGGTGTATTTTTATATTTCTGCGTAATATGACAAGACAACACTGGGATCTGGTTTTAGTAGCAGTTCTTGTTCCAGCTATGATGCCTAGTGTACTGAGATTATGTAGGCAGCTTCTTTATTTTGGTGCTTAGAAGTTTGTCTTTGTCACTTTAAAGTGTTTTATATGCAACTCAGAAGTCTTACTTTCAAGTAGGAGGGAAAATGTATCACATACTTTTCACCTGAGTCTATCAAAAAGCCTGAGGCAGTTATGAACAACAAAGAGCATATTTTCTAATCTCTGCTATTAACATCTACTTATATTATACTGGTGCCCATATTCCACACCATTTCAAAGAGAATACCCAACAAATTCTAAGATATAAAGTGAAGAAGGCAGCAGCACATCATTTGACAGCTGTTTTTTCAGAACATTTGTTATAACCCATGTAAACCCTCAAGTTTTTCCAAGTATAAACCACCAAATCAGAAAACAAGAGTTATGCAATTCTTTGTTTTCCCAACAAAAATGAACGTCCACTACTCACTCTTTCTTTTGACGTTCCTATTACCACACTGGACAGTCTGTTTTCAAACAGGTCTTCAGTCTTTAAATTGCCAGCAGCCCCGGGTAATGGAGGAAAGCTAGATAAACCCAACTCAAAGCTGGGAGATGGAGGTTTTGGGGGTGGTGGAGACTGTGTTTGGCCTCTCTGGAATAGAAATAGCATGTTGGGGTTACTGCACTAGATGACAGAAAAGATATGCAACTCTAAACTGTATTTCGCACTTGATTTGTATCTGCAAACCCCTGGAAGGCTCCCCCATCTCATCTTCCAAAAAACCCCACAGAGTACCGAGGCATAGATGCTTTCATTTTCCACTGTTGCCCTTAAAATATTTAATTATTATTTAAATGTCATGGTATATGCATTAGCTTTAGGGATACTGGCATAGTAAGATGTTTTCTCACTGACTCTTCTTGAGGACAGACACACTGACACAGACAGGGAGACAGACTGGTTTATGCATCATGATATAGTGAAAATATAATGCCCATTTATGTACAATTAGTAACGTCCTAAATAAAAAGACAGGAGTCAACAAGAATCTTATTTTCAGATATATGAAGAAAGGGCAAGACAGCATGCCTGTATGTAGCACAGACAATAACAATATGTATCTAATTAATATTAATCTATATCATCACTGTGTGATATACAGAAAATAGAAAGTTAAGTGCCAAAACTATTTTTGAAACAGACACTATCTAAGAAGAAAACCAATGTCTCAAGCAAAAAACACCACCTGTGTGCTAAATGCAACTATTTTGCACTACAGAGAGCAGTTCAGGAGTTGAAAGTACCATGGTTTAAGATCACTTCTGAGAACTGCTGATAAGTTATTTTTAAGTTATGTTATATTTACACAGGAAAAATAAAACTCCTTTGTAATATGCTGCAACTGAAGTTACCAATTAACTTCACCTACATCATGTAAACAAAGAAGTTTTTCTTCAAAGAACTGTTTCTTGACTGTGCTGAGGCCTGTGCTAAGATGATCGCTGCTGCAAAATGCCAAATGCAAAGCAATCTTTGAAACAGTTCCTATTTTGAAAAGGAAAATATGAGTATATGGTCAAGATGGTGTGAATGTGACAACAATGCTTTTGAACAAAAAAAACAGATACAAGACTACCTTTGAGGCCTTTTCACAAACTACATGTAATGTCCAAAGAATTGTGTGTCAAGAGGGAAGTAGGGAAAGAAAAAATACACAGGCAAGAACAACTGCAACTCCCAGCACTGCCACTGACCCAGCATTATCTCCTGGAAGAATGCTACAGCAATGGAGACTGCAAATCTCCAAAACTGAAGTCAGATGACCTGTCAAAGGTCAGGGAGAGAGACTACACTTATCCAGCTCAAACTGCAAGAGGAACAACTCAAATTTTTCAAAGCCATTGTTCAAATCACAGCACTTGCTCTTCTTAACGGGGACTGAAGTTCTGCAATGGCAAATGCTTTTATGTTACATTTTAAGTTACACAGTTGAGTCCTAAACCCCTCAAAATATTAAGAGTGGCATTAACATCTTAAATTAGCAGGATGAGGGAGAAGTTCAATGAATTTTAAGCTAACTGCATAAAATTTCTCAAGCTGACTTCTTGTAGGTTCAGTACTTGGCTTATGTCTATAGCCTCAGAAACAATCTGATCAAAAAGTTTCATGCTCTTTTTCATGCAAACCAGCATACGACTCTGTAATTTTTCCTTTAAAAAGAAAAATCTTTTAAAGAAGGCATTACTTCATTTAAATATACCAGTTTTAGTGGTGTCCTGTGTACACTATCTAATTGCTACAGCATTACACAAGAAATAGGATACTGGATTCAATTATTTCCGCAGTCTAAAGGGGGAAAATTTTAATCGTTTGCTTCCAAGTACGCTTCCTTGCAGTCGTGGGTGTGCAGTAGCTCTCACCTCTGCTTGAGGTGCAGCATTGGACACTACAGACTAAAGATTTGGCCCAGAAGAGACTGGGAGGAACCTGGCTGCCCAGGCTGCAATTACAACCTGGTGCTGACAGAAGGGATCCATGGGTCTCCAAAGAAGTCACATCTACCAGTTTTTACATTCAAAGTTCAAATAATCTTTGCAGTCAGCTCTGTCTGCTCAGGGAGGCGTCCAAGGTGTCCTAGGTTCCAATGTAA
>VYZR01090543.1:10482-21180 GCA_013400675.1 Oxylabes madagascariensis
GAACACCAGATGAGCTTGAAGGAAATCTCACTGCTTCTGTCAGTGCTGAGAGAGAGACCAGACACTCTCACACACGCTGCAGTGAGCGCACTGCTGCCTGCATAGACAAGAATTGGCCAGATGCTTGAAGACTTAACTAGATACTTCCTCATCCTGCAGGAAAGCAGGAACCTGCCCCCTCCAGCCTGCCTCTCACTGCACTGGGACACAGGGCTCCAGTGCCTCCCCAGTGGGTAATTCACAGGTTATTTTTACATTCAGGCCTAGAGCCAATCACTAATTAAGCCCCAAGTGCACACCATGTGCATCACTAATGCATTTGTATGTTACATTTTGTGATTCTCCTGGCTATGCTCGTTTGTTACAACATCAGCTCGCTTTCCTAGCTAAAATCCTCTGCAGCACTAGAGATGGTTGTTAGCTGGCATTAGTCCTGATGTGTTTTTATGCCCTGAAGTTTATCACAGAGATCTGATTTCTCTGGTCTGTGGTAGCTGTTCCAGCTGTTTCCCCACAGCTTTCCAGCCTTCCAGTACTTACTGGGGCTGACAAGAAAACTGAAGAGGGACTTTTCCCAAGGGCATGTAGTGATAGGACAAGGGGCAATGGCCTTAAATTAAAAGAGGTAAGGTTTAGATTAGATATTAGGAAGAAATTCTTCCCTGTGAGGGTGCTGAGGTCCTGGCACAGGGTGCCCAGAGCAGCTGTGGCTGCCCCTGGATTTCTGAAAGTGTCCCAGGTCAGGTTGGACAGGGCTTGGAGCATCCAGGGATAGTGGGAGGTGTACCTGCCCGTGGCAGGGGGTGAAACTGGATGAGTTTTAAGATTCCTTCCAACCCAAACCATTCTATGATTCCATGACCTTCATGGCTCTAAATAAACTACTTGAACTAAAGGGAAGGAATAGGTTATACCACCTCTTTTGCCATTTGTGTTTATCTATGCCAAATACAATAGAAAAGCGGTTATCTGTCATTTTGCTTCACTTCACAGACCGTCACATCATTGCAAACTCATTTTCACTGTGATTATAAATTCATCTACAGAACGATTAAATTCAGCAGAATATGCATTGAGACTTTTCTCTTAACCTGTGTTAAGGGTGTGAGAAACTCCCAGAGATGGAGACAAAGAGCGCTGAGGGCTTTTATGTGTTAAGCTGCCATAGAAGATTCTTGAGAGCTCATCTGGAGAGCTCATTTTTGGGAATAAACATGATTCATTAAATCAACCACCAGAGTAAATGTTGTGAGATGACCTATTAAAGCAAAGTTGCTTTCTTACATATCAGGACACAAAGGAAACAGAAATGTCACTGAATTTATAAAAAATGCATTTTATTGCTATTTATTCATGAGCTGTCTTAACATTCTGTGGTTTCCTCACTGAATTGTGTTTGGTTTGTTTGTTTTTTTAGTATTGTACTGAGTATGGCAAATAATTAAAGCAAAAAGGTTCTTAATGTTAAAAGGTCAGATGGCTCAGAGATGATGGGATGGTTATGGGATGAAGAAGTGATCATTGTGAAGTCACAGAGTGAACAGAAAGTCATTGAGGATGTTCTTACACCAACTGCAGTCTCAGGATGTATTTTAAGTTAGTTTTGTAGCCTTTCTTAGCTGTCAGTGAAGAGCAGTAGTCACCTCCAGGAAGTAATTCATCTCACCCTTCATAGATTTGAGAATAGATGGATATTGTTCCAGGGGGTGAATGCCACCCTGAAATTAGTTTTCCGATCAGAGTTCTTCAGTGGCCAACTGGTAAGAATGTAGAGTCTTCAATGTGAGTTCATGCAGCATTCTGTATTCACAAATCAACATTACATTTGCTGACAGCCTTAGATGAGATGAAAAGACAAGGCAAAGTGAACAAATGAAATATTTCACTACTGCTAGAAGATAGAAATCAGGAGAGATTAGTTCCCCTTGCTCTTAAAAGAGAGATGTAGTCCTGTGTGCAGTTCTTGACAGGTAGTGTAGATAGCTTAATCAGTTTATGTTAGCTAGAGAGATTAATTGATTAGTGCTTTAATTTTCCCTGCACCAGCAGCACATATACTCACAAAATGGTATTTGAAGGACTTTGTTTAACAGAGTAGTTACTGGAAGTTGGCAAACAAGGGCAGTGTTCATCAAATGTGAAAGTGCCTGGGAGTATCTAATGACTGATCTGCATTTCAGGGAAGAATGTGCACTGTATAATTATTGTTTGTATCTGGATTCAAGTGACAAAAATCCTTCTAGAAGGTGTTTATTAGACAAGAACTGAAGGAGGTGAGGATGTTTGCGTGGGAGATGCAGTAAAATATCTGCATTTTCTGTACTATGAGCATCGATATGGAGGTGCAGTCTAGCCAGCTTATGAGCATCGTAAATGGAGACTTTGTTGCCTTTGCTGACTTATCTTAGTCTTAAATAAATCTTTCTGATACATTTTAATTTGAAGATCTCTCGATGCTATGTGTCTTAGTTTTTTATGGAATCCTAAAAACAATTTCCATCCATGTCCAAAAGGAAATTCCAGTTATTGCAGTCTTAGTCTCATGGAACTTGCCACACCCAACTCCTGCAAGTCTTCTATCTGAATACATTTCTGCTCCTGTTTCAAATATCTAAACTTCCTATGGCTTTGAGATGGTCATAACTTCCTTAACAAGCCCCAGTCTTTTTCACAATTTTATTTTTGTCAGACAGATCAACAAAATGGCTGGACCTCATGCAGCATTAGGTTCAGTTTATGTGTCTTCCGTGGTTAATTCTGTGCTCCACATAAATGATCTTTTTTCCTAGAAACTTCTCACCAGTCTTAATCAACCTTTCTATTAATTCATTAATCATAAAACTGCCTCAAAATATCTAATGTTTTCTTCTGAATTCCTTTCTAATGATCTGGGATTGCAGTTACTGAAAGTTTCATTACAGCCCTCTGAATTTTGAGTTCCTTATCCCATCTGACAGAACTTCTTCTCACGTGTCACCCCTTTCAGCCCATTCTGACTCCAAGTCCCATCTTCTTTGGGCCTTCCGGCATGGAACAAAAAAAAATACTCTAATTCTTTAAATACTTTGTTACCACTTTTATCCATAAAAGATGGGAAGGAATCAAAACTCTCCTCCTTTAGAAAATTTCAAAGGAAAATATTGCTGGTCTGCAGCTCAAGCTTAATAGCCTGGTCATCACAAATTAAAGTGAAGACATGGGCAAACTTCCCAATAGTCAAAGAGAAGGATGGAGTAAGGCTCTCTCTCAACTTTATCTTAATTCATCCCATTCATTTAATACTTAGTACTTGAAAACTTGAATCTGGCTTTTATCCTCATAGGCTTTTAGAAACGTTCATCACACAACTTCCCTGAAATAGAACCAGACTATTTCTGCTTTACAGGAAAGGATTCATCAGAGAAGCTAAACGAATAGATGAAGATGAGAGATCAAGATGAAAAAAGCAGGTTGACCAAGACATCCAACCTCTGTCAGTATTCCTATTTTTATTTATTAGTATTTCTGCTCAAGCATTATACTTTCTGTATAATGGCCTTTGTTGGAGTGTCCTGCTTATTCTGTTGTCTATGATAAATACAGCTAAGCTGCAGTAGTAAATAAGATACCACAGTGGCATCTCCAGTAACTATTTTATATGTTGAGAAGAATCAATAACTTCAGAATTTAGGACTTGTTTTTGCTCATATGTGTCCTTGAGCGAATCAGTTTGCTTTCGAGGAAGAATCCTTCAAAGCTGCAGAGCTGGAAGTAGAGTTTGGGCTTTTGCAGGAGCGAAGCGTGGCTGTGAGGAAAAATACCAGGTTTATTTCCTCTCCTTTGTTTCCTTGGTGTGGGTTTCTCATCAGCTGCTTGGTTCTTAAACTCTCATTTCTTGTTTATCACACACTCCTTTGGTCTTTCCAAACACAGGAAGCTACAGAGGACCCTGGCCAGGGGCCTAGAAAGGGACAGCTGGAAATGAGTGGCAAAAAAGCTGATTATTTTTGACACCTACCTCCCCTCAGCCCACACACCTCCTTAGCTATTGCTTTGAAAAGAGCCAGCCAGAAAATATGGTTGGTTTATGGTCTTGTGAAGACCTTGCACAACTCACTTTTTTCATTCAGTCATTTATATCCAGCAAGTCCCTTTTTTAAGGAACGTGCTGTTGCTACGCAACCAAAGGAACCATATAGAGAAAGGAAGCAGGAAGGATGAAGGCAAGAGGGAGGTAAAAAAAGAAAGATGTTCTGGGGGGAAAAAAGAGGGAAGTCATAGACTATGATTTGAAAATCAAAGATAAGAAAAGCTTTTCCTTTGGCTGGGCGAAGGCAAGACACAGAAATGAAGGAGATCTCCCTTGCCCTCCACTCCTTTTCTTGACCTTGTTCAATCACTTCCAGGTTGTGGAACATGGCCAGGTGATTAAACAGTTGGAGAAATGGCAATTTAAGTGGTTGGAGTGTCTGACTGGGATTCAGGAGGTCTGTCACATATTCCCTGCTTACCACGTGTCTTAATGGGTCACCTAAGGCAAACTGTTTAATTTCCTGTCTTAATTTCCTTCCTCTACTGTAAGGATAATGCCTTTGATTTCTGCCTTGTCATTTTAGACTAGAAAACTTTCTTAATAAGCAATGAATTAACACCCCAGTGAGGTCTCAGGGTCTCAGCTTTAAAGGATAGATATTAGTATTAAAATAATGGTCATCACACCTCACTCACCTTCCCACTCTGATGATGCAAAACATCTTACAGCCCTTGATGTTGACACCTTTTCATTCTGTCTTATCCCCCACATTTCAAGGCTGTGCTTCAAATGCAGGAGGACTCCAGCTGACTACAGGCCTATGCAAGGAAGTATTTTGTTCCTTGAAAGTCCAGACCCCTTCTGTACTCTATGGGTATACCTCTAGATCTAATTCACACTTCAGAAATGCCCATTTTGCTTTCTTTTGAACATCTTTTTCTAGCAAAAGTCTAGGGTGAATAGGTGCCTGAGTTAATTCTCTAAAGCAGAATAAGATGCATTCAGGCCAATGTGGTTTTCATCTCCTTTATGTATGTGTTTTACGGTGTGGTGTTTCCACACAGTAGAAATCTTGCCTTCCCCCATGAAAGAAAATTTCCAAGCAGAGTAAGAGAAGCAGCAGAAGGTAGAACTGAGCATTGCAAGAGAACTGGCAGGGTGATGCTGCCTCATTTAGAATTAATTTGTTTGTGCAGGCTTGTTACAGTGAAAGTGGCATTTTGTTTGCTCTGATGAAGGCAGAATTAATTTAACTACGATTAGCATTTCTGCTTCTGATAGATATTCACTGGTGCTCAGCTTTTTTGCCTGTGATAGAAGATCATTTACAAACACAATTAAGAGTAAAAGCCCCCCTGTCTGTACTGACATGACACTGTTTCCAAATACTGATGTTTTTTGTAGTGCTTTGAAGTTTTCTGCAGTTTTGTTTTAATGATCAGTGCGGTTGATGTACTGGTCACTCTCCTTGCAAAGCAAGGAACAGTTGTCATTGGCCATGAAATCAGCAGTGGAGCTTTTTGGTGCAGATTCCTCCTCACTGGGCCTTGCAGTGGTACATGCATTTTCATGGAGCAAGTCAGCTCACTCCTTATTACCTGGAATAGTCTTTGTCTGTCTAATCTATACAGAAAACTAAATCTTAGTGGAACCTTAAAGCTCAGCCCTTAGGCAAAGGATTGAATAGTCAAGAGCCTAAGGTGTCTTGGATCAGGAGTTTAAGATTTGTTTCATATTTATCCATCTCTAAGTGGGTCCTGGTTAGGATGTTAGATAACCTTAATCTGATCAGCTCAGTGAAACACTTGGTTCTGGATTAAATTGATCTTTGCTGTGTGGCTTCACAGCAACTATGATAATGGAGAAATTTCACTTCCAGAGATAGAATTGGAAATGTCATATTTGCACATGTATACTGACTGTTTTCTAAAACTCTTGATCCCTTTCCTTTCCTTTCCTTTCNGGTCATTAGCAGGGGTGGAGCATCAGCAAATAGCAGGTGATTTTAGTGCAAGCTTCAGGTAGCTGACATTAAATTTTGCATTATCTTCCAGTGAAGATTAAAATGGGGTCAACAGCCTTTGACTAAACAAGTTTCTGAAGACTTTTGAACTGTGATCCTCAGTTTGCATACAAGTATTTTCTGTATCATAATGAGATTTCAACAAAACAAATCTAAATTATCTGTCAAATGTACCTCATGCCTTGAAAGTTTATGATACCTCATGGGAAAAGGGAAAAAAAAGAAATGGAAACCCAAACTCTTTGTCTTCAATTTGAATTGCCAATTGTTTATGTTGGGCAGGGGAATGACCAAAAGATGCATCTTTTTAGATACATATTTCAAGTTTTGTAAAGATATCCATGGGGTTTTTTTAAGAGAGTGAAACTCTTGCCATAAGCACAATGAAGTGTATCATGTATCTGCTGTGATGGAAGGAAGATTGACTTGCTGCCACACTGTTGTTTAAATAGCTGCCAAAACCCATGTCTGATGAATGCATTGCTATAAATGATCTCCACTTTTCACATCCTTCTACAAAGACCTTGTTAGACAAAGAGCTTATCTCCAATACTGCAAAGATTTAACAATATCTTAGTCATGTGTTATACTGAATCATAGAAAACACTTCAATTCAATATATATTTAGCTTTTACAAAGTAAAAGACTAAGGAAATTTGACAGTAGGTAAAGTAATATGCAGGTTTGATATGAAAAGGTAACTTTGATTAAAAAAAACCAAAAAAGTAAAACTTGGCCCATATTCCAGCTATCTATTTATACTGTTGGATGCAGAAGGAAAGATCACAAGCAGAACAATCGTTGTTTTTAAATCTGGACTGACAAAAATTAAAAAGCTTTTTGTTAGTAACTGAATATTCTGAGAACAATCTTAACAAGATCACCTGAAGTCCTTTCCGTCCAGTACCTAAAGGGATTTACAAGAAAGCTGAAGAGGCACTTTTCATTTCACAAGGGGTAGTAATGACAGGACAAGGGGGAATGGCCTTAAACTAAAGGAGCTTTGATTAGATATTAGAAAGAAATTCTTCCCTGTGAGGATGGGGAGGCGCTGGCACAGGGTGCCCAGAGAAGCTGTGGCTGCCCCTGGATCCCTGAAAGTGTCCAAGGCCAGGTTGGACAGGGCTTGGAGCGACCTGGGATAGTGGGAGGTGTCCCTGTCCATGGCAGGGGGTGGAACTGGATGGGCTTTAAGGACCTTTCCAACCCAAACCATGCTGTGATTCTCTGATTCTTTGCAAGCAACCATTCAGATAGTAGAGCAGAATTTACTTTAGAGAGCTGCAATAGCCCTGGCACAAGCAGGTACTTAACAGTACAAAACTGTATGAGGCAAGAGAAAATGGCCTCAGATTACTTCAGGGGATGTTTAGATTGGATATTACAAAAAAATCTCTTTCCTGAAGGGGTTGTCAAACCTTGGAATGGGCTGCCCAGGACAGAGGTGGAATCACCATCCATAGAGGGATTTAAGACATGTAGATGTGGTGCTTAGGGGAATGGTTTAGGGGTAACCTTGGAAGGGTTAGGTTAAGGGCTGCACTCCACAATCTTAGAGGATTTTTCTAGCCTAAATCATTTATGATTCTATGAAGCTGATGACCGAAGAGATTTCATCTATTCATAGCTCCACTCAAAATTCCGTGTCCTGGAACAAGGGGAAGTTGCACAGACATTACACAAGCTCTGGAATCCTGAGCAGAAAATGTCACAAACTCTGAGCAGGTACAGAGCCAGTAAAGCAGTTATTGAGATACTATTTCAAAAGCAGTCCGGAGTGAGTCAGGCAGCCTTGTCTATTTCCGTGAGGTTCTAGAGGTAAAGGGGGAGAATTAAACAAAAGACATTTTTGCTTAACAGCTCTGTGTCTTTGGCCTGTTTTACTGCCAGTATCTTGGCTGCATCTGCCACGTCTGTCAAGTGTGGAAGTGAACATTTGCCTCCCACCTCTTCTTCTTTGATCCGTGCCTTCAAGTTGTAGCCTTTCATCCTGCTTTTCTTGTGAAAGAGAGCTATTTCTCTTAATGGAATTTTCTCCTCTTATATGACAGGAATGGTTTCTGCACCTGATGTTCAGAAGTGACCTTTCATGGCACAGGGGTGCATTCTGATGCTGATCCCACAGGAATGCCTTGACGTGCTGCCTGTATGCCAGGTGCAGCATGTGCTGCTTCAGGGATGTGCAAGGGAATGGGAATTGCCCAATCCTCAGCTCACACGTCTTCTTGACATCTTAGACCTCTGAAATCTTGTAGTGCCTGAGCCAGTGTGAGGGAAAGGTGAGTATTGTGGGGGCTCAGATGTAGACTGTTGAGGAAAGAGATGTGCCTTTTTCAGTCACCCTCTGGGATGGATTCCTTCCCGTAAAATCCTGATTCAGGACTGATATTTTAGAATCATAGAATGGTTTGGGTTGGAAAGGACCTTAAAGCCCATCCAGTTCCATCCTCCTGCCATGGCAGGGACACCTTCCACTATCCCAGGTTGCTCCAAGCCCCATCCAACCTTAGATCCTTCCAGAGATGGTTCAGCCACAGCTTCTCTGGGCAATCTGCTCCTAAAGGAACACATAATAATATATAAAATAATATAATGTATGTTTAACCCATTTATATCTGCTATGTAATTTATGGCATATATCTTGTCCTGCAGTGATCTAAAATGTAAATGTGAATGAAAATCTGGGCCCTAGTTCCATGGTTTTTAACTAAATAATTAAGAAAGTTGCTTCAGTTAATGCTTAATCACCTAATGACTGTTAAAACTTTTAGAGACTGTGAATACTTACTTCTTCCAGTAATTAAGCAGAACATATTATTGAACAGGCCTCCAGAAAAACAGAACATTCAAGTGTCTAAATTTGGAAACCAAACAGGACTGATATGTTCTCAGTTATGTCTCAACTCACCTCCTAATTTATAATGAATAAATAAAAATAAATGTATTCGCTAATCTGTTAAGATGCTTTCATGACAGGTATGACTAACAACATGATCTTGTTCCCGTCCTTCTTTAGCAAAACTTGCCACTGTCCTGATTACTTGCTTACTTCATTATGTTATGGCTAAAATTAACCTGAAAATTATCTAGTACAAGCAAGTCCCAGCACAGATTTGAATCCTGTGAAATACTTGAAAATGCTAATGCAGTGCTAATAATAAAAGTGGGGTGCCGTGAAACTTAGTGAATTACTTAATGTTTATAAATTATTTTGGAATACTCAAATGGGGATTGCATTGCTGAAATGGTAAGAATAATTTACAAGAATAACATTTCTTGCAGTTGTGTTTTTTGTAGCTACCAGTGGTCTCAAAACAATGTGATAAACCTAAGAGAGGAAATTCTGTTTTTTAAAGGACACTGAGTGAGATTACTGTTGTGAGATCTGTTGAGAGAGTCGAAGATATCCACAGAATCTGGTATTCCAGGAGAAGGAACCTTGTTGCAGCTGCCACCGTTGTACCCAAACACAGATCCCACCCCCAGAGGATGGTTCACCTGTGTAACACCAGTGAGCCCACCATGGTGCCCACACTGAGACATCCCCCACTCATGCTCCAATTCCAGCTTTGGGGGCTCTTCCCCCTGCTCTGCCCTTGTGCCAAGCACAGCTGCGTGCTCATGCTCAGCCCACAGGCCATACCCTGTGCTCTGCACAGAAGTGCAGTCAAGTGGATCATCAGCTCAGCTCAGATCTCTGCTGTGGATGATCCAGTGTAGCACCACAGCTTTAGTAAGACATCATTATGGGCATAAAAAGTATCGTTTTGAAAATTGTGGGTGATTTAGCTCAATGCGGTGGGACACAAATTATGTATAAGCTGACTGGTTTTATGAGCTAATCAGGATTAATATAATATCATCTGTCAGCTTTGTGAGATTCCTCACATTTTTGATAAGTGTAAAACGGTGTCCATCTTTTCAAACTACCAATTTGAGCATGGGCTGATTTCTTTTACAGCACTTATTATGTGGGAAGAAAGACTCCATTCCATATATTGTAGCATAATATACATGTCGTTGTTCACATTACTCTGAAACGGTGGCTGGGAGCACTGAGCTGCAAAATGTGTATTGTTAATCATTGGGTCATTAACCTTAACAATGTCAATGCATTTCCCTATCAGATCCAACAAAATGACTGCCCGAGGTAATAGTTAAGAGAACATTTCACACAGATGAACATATTAATGCTTTATTTGGTTCTAAATGCAGTGTGAAGGATTTAGGTAGGAGCTAATGTACGTGAGGAGGAATAAGGAAGATGAAGCACAATTGGAAAAAGAAAGTTGAGCTTCCCAAAAGAAGGAGAGTAGTCCTCAGTTTTCTGAGGCTGAGAAGTGCTTACCCATCTCTCTTTAGCTGCAGTCATTCAGGTAAAAAATTGTGTTAATTTGAAGAGGACCTAAAGTCCTGAGGTTTCATTAGAATTCAGAGACTTCTCTAACGTCTAATATCCAATTTCGGTATCTAATGTGAGTTCTGCGATCTGGTATTTTCACAGCAAAAGGCAGATGATGAGACTTTATTTATTTGGTTACAACTGTTGGGCTTCTGCCTGAGCTGTGCCCTCCCTGCATCGGGCAGATCAAATAACTCTTTGAAGTGAGAAGATGCCACTACTATCCACCAAAATCTACTGCACATATCTGTAGCCCTAGTT
>VYZR01090550.1:1575-12085 GCA_013400675.1 Oxylabes madagascariensis
CCCTGCACACACCGGCCCCCCCACCACTAAAAAACCTTTTTTTTTTTTTTTTTTTTTTTTTTTTTATTATTATTATTTTTTGTTTGTTTGCCCAAGTTTCTGTTGCCTTCCTTCTGAGTCAACACTGACCCTGGACAAAAATAAACACGAAACATTTTGCTTTCTCCCCGTCACTCAAACACATCACACTCCCAGACATACATCCTCCCTTCCCTGGCAAGCATCCTGAATTCCATATGCACTTGGGACAACAAGGAAGCCTTGTTTTTTGCCAGATTTAGCAACTGGTTACAATCTGTGTGATTGCTCAAAATCACGTTGAGTTTTAAAGGCTGAGTAGCAGCTTGGAGGCATTTGCTTCTGGAGGAAAAATCCTGTGCACCCAACACTTTATTTACTTTCTATAGACCCACCAGCATAATTTAATAGAAGTTATTTCTACTTCCAACTCTTTTTTTGGCCTGTGAACCTTATTCAGGACAGCCCTTCTGTATTTCCCACTGCTAATTTTAGTCAGTGTTTTCCTAGGAAGTACTGGCTGTGCTAACAGAGGGTCAGCCCAGGCCACTGACCCCTTCACGGTGTCTGAATGCCACTTTGGGGTTTGTGGGAAGCTCTTTACCTGCACCAGCAGGGTAAAGCCACAGCTCACAGCCTAGGCAATGTGACATCTTAGTTCAACTCAGGTTTAAAAGCTGTTTTGGCCAGAGATTCATTCCTTGATGTTCTCCCTGGCTAAAGAGCAGCTGTGGTTCCTGGATCTGCCATGAGGATAAAAAAACCAGATGCTTGGCTTTACCTCATGGATTTTGCTCAGGCTTTGTGTACTGATCCCAAGAACCTGTGGCTGCAGCAGGTTTGTGTAATTTGGTGGATAGAGGGGAAGGAAAAGCAGGAGGAGGTGAAAGAGGGAGGAGTTTGATGGGGTTTAGTAACTGAGGTGGTGAGCAAGATGGAAAGGACTTCAGGATGGCACTTATTTGTGGTGTGGTAAAGGGAAAATCCTGGGGGTTCTACAGGCTCCAGGATTTTCATCAATTCAGGTGGGAAGGCGGGAGGCTGCTCAGAAGGATGGACAGTGTGCATGAAGGACAGGGACAGGGAGGGGGTACAGCAGATATTTGGCACCAAGCTGTGGAGCTCCAGTGAGGGAAAGCAAAGCTGCTGTCCGAAATGATTGGGGTATGGAGGCATTCTACAGTGAAGCCAAGGCAGGTGCACCAAATTCTACCTTTCCCTAAGGATTCCGGGGTGGGATTATCTCATGGAAAGCTTTAGGAGTCTCTCTGGCACAGCTGGATGGAAGGAATTTCCCCCAGGCACCAGACAGGTGTTATAAATGCATATTATAAAGTTGGCTTTTCGCAAATATTAAAATGAATGCCATATGTATAATACGGGAAGGTTTTACTGTATTTTCTTTTATTATTAACAGAGTTTAGAATGTGTTGAATGTATATTTTCTTTTTTGGGTTATAAAGACTTTTTTCTGTAACATTTAAAACCAGTGAAACCAGTTGACCAAACTGAATGAAACCCTTATCAGAAGGTAGGGGGGGATCCTCCTGCATTCCTGAATTAACTAGATCAAGATAGCAGTGAACCAAAAGCTACAAGAAGGAATTTATTGATCTCCTAGTATCAGAAGAATAAGACATAGAACAACAGCAAGGCCGCCAACAAGAACTTTGTCTACAAGAAATGTTAATTTGGTGAAATGGGACAAGTTGAGTGGGAAAAACCAAGAGAACATCTGAACTCAAAAGAATGTCTGAATAATGCATTGGGGTCTATTAAATATGTAACATAAAAATCCTTAAAACAAGGGATCTGAAGGGGTAAGGTGTGCTGGCTGGCTCTCAGCCAAGCACCCTCGGCCGAGAAATCTTATTTGCTTTACTTTCTGTCTCCTAATTGTCTATTTTTTTATTTTTATTAAACTTATAAATTTTTCTAAGAAACTGAACCTCGTTCTTCACACAGAGCATTCTGGAGATGCCTTTTACCACCTAGAGGTGAATGGGTTTTTGCTTCTCCCTGGGACCCCTGGAGTTTGGAAGAGACTGGGGACCTGGGTGACAGACCAGCCACATTCTAACATCCAGTCTCAAACCTGGGTGCAATTTTCCAGAATGAAAATACGGGGGGACACATGCTCTGCGTTAGGCATCCTGTTGTGCTGGTGCTGTGCTAAAATCTGAGCTATATTTAGAGCACGGGGGGGATGGATACAAAGACACTGCTGAGATTTCTGAGAATTATATTTGAGAGCACCACCTCCAGGCTGCAGGGTTTGGGGTTTTTCAGTGGGTTACTCCTATCAAAGCAGCTCTAAGCCACATCACTCTTTCGATTGCACTTCTTGAGGGCATTTTGCTGCTGTGGGGTAGCATGAATCTCACACCAAGGACGTGCCCTCTAGGCCTTGCTCAGAAAAGTGACAACGGAGCATTTGGCTGAGGACCGGGTTTTCTAACAAGTCAGAAATGTGCTGACAGCCACGGAGGTGAGACATATGGTCCCCCTTCCCTCCTTGTCTTCTCCAGTGTCAATTGGCTTTCCCGTGTGTTACAGAAGACTCATTGCAATCATAAGGTCAGAGATGGGCCTTTTATCAGACTCTCTTCCTCCCCTGATGGCCCTTCTTTATGTTGTTCAGGGCACTCTGTGCTGGAAAGTCCAGGGAAGGACAGGTAGAGCTCTCAGTGGCATTTATTTTGGCAGGGAGTTTCTCAGCAGCTCTGCTGCTGGATGGGTGAGAAAGCAATATCCCAGCAGGAGATTATTAGTGGATTCCAGCGGTGTCAGTGTGAGGTATCACTTTGCTACCAACAGCCATCAGGCCCCGAAAGCTGGGATGGCAACTTTAGAAGTGTTCCTTCATTGCTGCTGAGTACCCAGCTGATTGCTCAGTGTCACAGGGCGGGGTGAGCTGCCAATGTGCTGAAACAATCAGAGAAAATAAAAAAAAAAAACCTTGCTGAAAAGAGTTATGAACAGCATAAGGTTCTGTAAAGCAATGAGGTATTTTTGAGCATCCCTTTCTGAGCTGGTTTGACATTTTTAGTGGGGTAGCTGGCTCCTGATTGGACAAGGCGTGGGTGAAAGCCGCTGCAGGGATGAGCTAATGCATTGCACAGCTTGTCAAACTCCCTGCTGATGCCTGACTTGAGCCGGGATGGGGGAGTGTGGGGCTCCGTGTTTGGCTGGCCTTGTTTGCAAACACCTACTTGTGCGCTCTGAAACGCAATGAGAAAAGCACTGGAGGAATTTTCGGGGGCTGAGAATCCAGGGAGCAGCTTGGATTCCCTTGAAGAGAACGGTGGGAAATGGCTCCACGGGACGCGGCGGCGCCTGTGCGCTCATTCTTGGGAAAGCTGCAGAGAACTGATTTACGAGGGTGTTTTGACATTGCAAACTCCTTGGAGAGCTCCTCAGCAGGCCTGGGAGGACGTGGAGAAGGAAATAGCTCTCTAGAAAGGGGAAAAGCTGGAGCCAGCACGACCTGCAGGGGAGCTTAGGTTATGAGAGGGCTTGCAAAGGCGGAGGGAGATGTCAGGGCTCAGGGGTGCAGAGACATCACAGCCGTGCTGGATGTCCATCAGGGGTAGCACGTTGAGCTGGGGCACAGACAGACAGACAGACAGACTGACCCTCCCCAGAACCAGCAGTGGCAGTTTCCAGCTCGCGCGCAGAGGAAATTTCCCAGTGCTGGTTCATGGGTAGCAATAACCCCCCAGGACAGCAGCGGAGCTCTTTGGTGTGCAGAGAGGAAAGCTGTCCCCAGAGCTGTGGAGTTTTATCTTTGGTGCTTTCTTGGGGATCTGGGGTCTCTTCATGAGTTTTTCAAGGTGTTTGGAGAAGATGCTAAGCAGGATTATCCTCAAGGAGGACACACAGGTGTCTTTTTGAGGAGGCTAAAAGGGGAGATGCGGGTTGGGAACTGGAAGAACAATCCCTGCTTGAACTTGCAGAACTTTGGCTTCTATGTCTGCAAGAAAACGGGGAGAGAACAGAAGACTCCAGTCCCCACCAGTCCAATGCATCCAATGGCCCCTTGAGCACAGATTCTGCAAATCCAACAAGGATTTCAGACTCAGAGGTAGAATGGGAACTAGAGAGCTTCTCAATGGGAACAGAAAGCTTCTCAAAGCTTTCATGGCATAAAACCAACCTGGGTAGGATGGATCATTTCTCAGATTGCATTTCCTGGATTCTTTGAGCAGCTGCTGGCAGATGTAAGAGAAGGATCAGGAGAAGACAATTCTGCAGCACTGTGAGGTGAAACCAGGCTGAGCAGGGACTCCATGTCCTGCTTTGCCCTGGGGTTTTCAGAGAGGCAATAAACAGCCCCTGGATGGTGTCAGGAATGTGACATGTCCAGCTGGAGAAAGGGATGCTTACAGGGAATGGCCTGCTCTCACTGAGGCATTTCTGCAGGGACTGAGGAATGGCTGGTTTCTGTACACAGCTGTAATTTGTGTTGAGCACTTTGCATTTCCACTTGGTGCTCAGCAGTTTAATGCATTTATTTGGGCCCTTTCAGTATGATTCCTTTTAGAACCTAATTTATGTACCATTCTGAACGTTTAGCACTCACTCCAGATAGCTAAATGGGTGATGTGTCTGCTGCCTAAACCAGAGAGGAGCCAGTAAAGCTTTTCCTCTGAAATTCCTGCTGTATTTTAATAGCTGAACATCAGGACAAACCCAGTCTTCAGCCCCAGTGGGTGACTGCCTCATCCCATGATTTCTGTGTGCTTTCATTGGGATTGGCTCCTGGACATCTCTAGGGAGATCCTTCCCTTGAGATTTCCAGGAAATCACAACCTTGACCCATTCTTCCCATGTGATTTCCAGGAGATGTCCACATTCCTGCTGTGGCCTCACAGTCAGCTCAGCTGGTGTCCCAGCCCAGGCTGTTCAAAGGACTAAAGCACAGCACAACTCCTCCATGACTTCTTTTCCTGATCCCTGTTTCCTACACATTTTCCCTTCCCATGGAAGGTTAACAAATACCCTGTCTGTTTTTATACATCAGAACAAGGTGCTTGAACAAGCAGGATTTTCCACGCTGTGTTGGAGCTGTTGCAAGCTACGCAAATATTACTTTACTCCAAAAAAAGCACTCACAGCTTGGGCAGGGATGGCCCCTGCAGGTGGGGAGTGAGTTTGCTGATTTTGAAAAGCTTGTTGAATCCCAACTGTTTCTGCTGGGATTGCCAAGGGCTTGCCCTGCAAACTGTGNATTTAAAATTGCACATACTGTCAGACCTAAAGAGGCCGGGATTTTTGCTGAGAACTCTTGCCCTCTTCCTTTAGATCACAGTGTGTTGATGCTGCAGGGAAAATGTGTTTTCAGGAGCAGTTTCTTGGCTGCATCAAAGCACTCGTCAACTCAAGATATTTAACAGGACCTTGAACTGGCAGAAAGAAGCCTTCAAGACTATTTTCCCTCCTTTTATTGTAGCCTGAAATCAGCAAAACATTTTGATGCAAGTAGATTGCTGTTAGTCCCAGTTTTCTGGCCCAAGCTGCCTGTGTGTATCAGCTGGGCTGTTTCAGACCAGGCCGTGCTGGGGTGGTGGCTGCTGCTTTTAGCACAGAGAAGTGTGCTCAATAAATGTCTTGGATCCTCAGCTGAGTTTGGAGCAGGTCGTGTGGGCTGGGGAAATCCAGATCAGGCAAGAAGATCCATCTGACAACCTCTGGAGCCAGGCTGGGGGAGCTGGAGGTGCTCACCTGGAGAGGAGAAGGCTCCAGGGAAACTTCAGAGCCCCTTCCAGGGCCTGAAGGGGCTCCAGGAGAGCAGGAGAGGGACTGGGGACAAGGGATGGAGGGACAGGACACAGGGAATGGCTTCAAACTGAAAGAAGGTGTGTTTAAGTAGACATCAGAAAGAAGATTTTTACAATGAGGGTGGTGAGGCCTTGGCACCAGGGAAGCTGTGGCTGCCCCATCACTCAAGGCCAGGCTGGATGGGGCTGGAGTAACCCGACCTCATTGAAGATGCCCCTGCTCATTGAAAGGGGGCTGGGCTCTGTGACCTTTAAAGGTCCACTCCATCTCAAATTATTCTGTGTTTCAGTGGGTCTCTGCCTAAACCCAGACCAGCCCTCTCAGCTCACTTCATTACCGTCAGAGAGAAACAGACACTGACAGAGGCCTAAAAATCTCTTTCAAATTCCTCTTTTAGATAAGTTATGCTCTGGCCTCCTGATGATGTTAACTGGCTCTCTACGGACCAGAGAAGGAACACAGGGCAATTAAACAAGACACTTCTCTGCCCAAGGTCAGTGCCAGCAGCTGGATGATGTGGATGCTCGTGCAGGATTTCACTGCCAAACTGGACAATAAGTTGCGTCCAGAGTGGTAGAAACAACTGACTTTTGACAGAGGCAGCTTTTCCAGTTAAAGCACTCAAGCTCATAAAAAAGAAGCTTTGTGGCTGCTGATTCAGGCAGCTCCAGCCTTTCCCTGCCTGTCAGGGCTGGACGTGGTGCTCCAGCAGCAGGATCCAGCTGATGGATGGTAACCCNACCCCCCAGGACAGCAGCGGAGCTCTTTGGTGTGCAGAGAGGAAAGCTGTCCCCAGAGCTGTGGAGTTTTATCTTTGGTGCTTTCTTGGGGATCTGGGGTCTCTTCATGAGTTTTTCAAGGTGTTTGGAGAAGATGCTAAGCAGGATTATCCTCAAGGAGGACACACAGGTGTCTTTTTGAGGAGGCTAAAAGGGGAGATGCGGGTTGGGAACTGGAAGAACAATCCCTGCTTGAACTTGCAGAACTTTGGCTTCTATGTCTGCAAGAAAACGGGGAGAGAACAGAAGACTCCAGTCCCCACCAGTCCAATGCATCCAATGGCCCCTTGAGCACAGATTCTGCAAATCCAACAAGGATTTCAGACTCAGAGGAAGAATGGGAACTAGAGAGCTTCTCAATGGGAACAGAAAGCTTCTCAAAGCTTTCATGGCATAAAACCAACCTGGGTAGGATGGATCATTTCTCAGATTGCATTTCCTGGATTCTTTGAGCAGCTGCTGGCAGATGTAAGAGAAGGATCAGGAGAAGACAATTCTGCAGCACTGTGAGGTGAAACCAGGCTGAGCAGGGACTCCATGTCCTGCTTTGCCCTGGGGTTTTCAGAGAGGCAATAAACAGCCCCTGGATGGTGTCAGGAATGTGACATGTCCAGCTGGAGAAAGGGATGCTTACAGGGAATGGCCTGCTCTCACTGAGGCATTTCTGCAGGGACTGAGGAATGGCTGGTTTCTGTACACAGCTGTAATTTGTGTTGAGCACTTTGCATTTCCACTTGGTGCTCAGCAGTTTAATGCATTTATTTGGGCCCTTTCAGTATGATTCCTTTTAGAACCTAATTTATGTACCATTCTGAACGTTTAGCACTCACTCCAGATAGCTAAATGGGTGATGTGTCTGCTGCCTAAACCAGAGAGGAGCCAGTAAAGCTTTTCCTCTGAAATTCCTGCTGTATTTTAATAGCTGAACATCAGGACAAACCCAGTCTTCAGCCCCAGTGGGTGACTGCCTCATCCCATGATTTCTGTGTGCTTTCATTGGGATTGGCTCCTGGACATCTCTAGGGAGATCCTTCCCTTGAGATTTCCAGGAAATCACAACCTTGACCCATTCTTCCCATGTGATTTCCAGGAGATGTCCACATTCCTGCTGTGGCCTCACAGTCAGCTCAGCTGGTGTCCCAGCCCAGGCTGTTCAAAGGACTAAAGCACAGCACAACTCCTCCATGACTTCTTTTCCTGATCCCTGTTTCCTACACATTTTCCCTTCCCATGGAAGGTTAACAAATACCCTGTCTGTTTTTATACATCAGAACAAGGTGCTTGAACAAGCAGGATATTCCACGCTGTGTTGGAGCTGTTGCAAGCTACGCAAATATTACTTTACTCCAAAAAAGCACTCACAGCTTGGGCAGGGATGGCCCCTGCGGGTGGGGAGTGAGTTTGCTGATTTTGAAAAGCTTGTTGAATCCCAAATGTTTCTGCTGGGATTGCCAAGGGCTTGCCCTGCAAACTGTGGGTGTGCACGTGAGTGCCCGGAGTTCCATTGTGCCAAAGCTTCCACAAAGCTAATTCTGGGCTCCTGGTTCCTCCTGCACGGGGAAAATGTCATGGAAAATGCAGACCTCCATCGCTGTTGGAAGGTGCCACTGCTCTGTAGAGCTCCCTGAACTGGGTGTTGGGGGTACATGGGTTATTTCAGGCTCGTTGGCTCTGTCTTCATCAGCTCCTTCACTTGCAGTGAACGGGATTCTCTTGTCAAAGCTGTTCATCTCCTGCTTTTAAAAAAGGAGTCAGGGAACAGTCTCAGAGTGTGGATTGTGTCGTGGGTTTACTTTTCTGCCTGAAACACAAAGATAAGGCCAGTGCAAAGTACACGAACTTAGATCCAAGGTAGACATTCCCCTTTTGCCATGGCTGAGGATGGCTAGCAGACAGAAAGGTTGTTAAATGCTGGAATTAGAGATATTTCTCTTGCTTTGACTCAGATAACAATGCCATATAAAATCCAGAATGGCAATTTGAAGATGGATCAAAGCATTGTGACAGCTGCCAGACTTTGATATAATACTTTTGTTGGAAAAAGTGGTGGAGGAAGCACAGCTGGCAGAATGGTGGATAATGGATTTAAAATTGCACATACTGTCAGACCTAAAGAGGCCGGGATTTTTGCTGAGAACTCTTGCCCTCTTCCTTTAGATCACAGTGTGTTGATGCTGCAGGGAAAATGTGTTTTCAGGAGCAGTTTCTTGGCTGCATCAAAGCACTCGTCAACTCGAGATATTTAACAGGACCTTGAACTGGCAGAAAGAAGCCTTCAAGACTATTTTCCCTCCTTTTATTGTAGCCTGAAATCAGCAAAACATTTTGATGCAAGTAGATTGCTGTTAGTCCCAGTTTTCTGNACAGGAACACAGGTCCAAGGTAGACATTCCCCTTTTGCCATGGCTGAGGATGGCTAGCAGACAGAAAGGTTGTTAAATGCTGGAATTAGAGATATTTCTCTTGCTTTGACTCAGATAACAATGCCATATAAAATCCAGAATGGCAATTTGAAGATGGATCAAAGCATTGTGACAGCTGCCAGACTTTGATATAATACTTTTGTTGGAAAAAGTGGTGGAGGAAGCACAGCTGGCAGAATGGTGGATAATGGATTTAAAATTGCACATACTGTCAGACCTAAAGAGGCCGGGATTTTTGCTGAGAACTCTTGCCCTCTTCCTTTAGATCACAGTGTGTTGATGCTGCAGGGAAAATGTGTTTTCAGGAGCAGTTTCTTGGCTGCATCAAAGCACTCGTCAACTCAAGATATTTAACAGGACCTTGAACTGGCAGAAAGAAGCCTTCAAGACTATTTTCCCTCCTTTTATTGTAGCCTGAAATCAGCAAAACATTTTGATGCAAGTAGATTGCTGTTAGTCCCAGTTTTCTGGCCCAAGCTGCCTGTGTGTATCAGCTGGGCTGTTTCAGACCAGGCCGTGCTGGGGTGGTGGCTGCTGCTTTTAGCACAGAGAAGTGTGCTCAATAAATGTCTTGGATCCTCAGCTGAGTTTGGAGCAGGTCGTGTGGGCTGGGGAAATCCAGATCAGGCAAGAAGATCCATCTGACAACCTCTGGAGCCAGGCTGGGGGAGCTGGAGGTGCTCACCTGGAGAGGAGAAGGCTCCAGGGAAACTTCAGAGCCCCTTCCAGGGCCTGAAGGGGCTCCAGGAGAGCAGGAGAGGGACTGGGGACAAGGGATGGAGGGACAGGACACAGGGAATGGCTTCAAACTGAAAGAAGGTGTGTTTAAGTAGACATCAGAAAGAAGATTTTTACAATGAGGGTGGTGAGGCCTTGGCACCAGGGAAGCTGTGGCTGCCCCATCACTCAAGGCCAGGCTGGATGGGGCTGGAGTAACCCGACCTCATTGAAGATGCCCCTGCTCATTGAAAGGGGGCTGGGCTCTGTGACCTTTAAAGGTCCACTCCATCTCAAATTATTCTGTGTTTCAGTGGGTCTCTGCCTAAACCCAGACCAGCCCTCTCAGCTCACTTCATTACCGTCAGAGAGAAACAGACACTGACAGAGGCCTAAAAATCTCTTTCAAATTCCTCTTTTAGATAAGTTATGCTCTGGCCTCCTGATGATGTTAACTGGCTCTCTACGGACCAGAGAAGGAACACAGGGCAATTAAACAAGACACTTCTCTGCCCAAGGTCAGTGCCAGCAGCTGGATGATGTGGANTCATAAAAAAGAAGCTTTGTGGCTGCTGATTCAGGCAGCTCCAGCCTTTCCCTGCCTGTCAGGGCTGGACGTGGTGCTCCAGCAGCAGGATCCAGCTGATGGATGGTAACCCTGAGCTCTTCTCTCAACCCACCCCATCTGCAAGGCAAAACCTGTGTCTGACCAGGCCAACACCCCATGGCTTGGTGTGCCTTGTCTCCAGGACTGGATTACCTCAGTGAGGATTTTCAATTTTTTTACGATTT
>VYZR01090550.1:25472-45576 GCA_013400675.1 Oxylabes madagascariensis
TATATATATATATTTTATATAATATAATTATGTAAATATATAATTATATTATGATGCAAATATTATATAATATTACTATATAATATAGTCTTATTCTATTATATAGTAATAATTAATATATATTACTGATATATTATATATTATTATATTCCAGTGGTTCACTGAGGTAAACTCTAAGCTCTAAAGGACACCAGAGTTAACCATTAGTCCACTGCTTCAGCTGCCAAATTTCTTCTCAGCTCAGACCTGCTCCGTGTCTGAATGTCTGCTGCACTCCTGGCAGCACCAATAACCTGCAATTTCTGACAGAATCTGCTGCACTGCAAATCCCTTTTTCATCCCAGCAGGGCTCAGAGCCAGAGCTAACACAAACACACTCACTGTGCGTATTTCTAACCTGTAGATGTATCCCTCCCTTCAAACACAAGCTGCCAGGGGCTGTGCATTGCCACTGTGATGAATAAAAGCACTGACTTGGCCCCCTCTCGTTTGAGGCATTCAAATCTCCTTCCTCCCTCAGTAATCTCCTTGAGGCACATGAGTCCAAACGAGTAAGGAGAGGGAAAAGTTACAAAATGTTTATTTAAATTTGCTGTTCATTGCCAGCAAGCTCAAAGTCGAATATGACTGAGCTGCTAGGACAGACATCCCCCTCCACCTCCCAAAAGCAGGGGATTTATAACAGTGTTTTCCAAGAGATTTTCCAGCCCCTGAAAACTACAGCAACATAAATCTGGAGGTTTAAATCGAGCTCGTGCTGAGAAGTCCTATAAAACATCGGAAGAAAGTTCAGAATCAGCTTGATTAAAGTGGAAAGAGCAAATTATTCCAGCTCTGTTGAGATGCGGGTGATGGAGAATATACAACACAACATTTTTCTTACTGCTGTGGCAAAGCCCAGTGGAGAGAGTGCAGAGGGACAGGGATCCAGTGTAAGACCATGAGCTGAGAAGGGAGGCAATTCTTCTTGCATTTAAATGCCCCTTTGTTAAGATTTCATCACGAGGTTGTTGTTCTTCTTCTTGGCCCATTATCAAACAGAATTTCCTTCCCTGATCTTAGCTACAAAACCACTCTCAAGACAAGTGTCATCTTCCTCTCCAGAGAAAAGAAAACGATGCCTGGTTTATTGAAACCAACCCAGAGTAGTGTTTATTATTGAAAATATACAGTATTTTTGAACATCACATAAAAAGCCTGGTAGATACAACTGCTCTAGTTCAAAATGCTCAAGAGATACCTTTGTGCAGCACGTAGCATTATCCTCAGAAAGCAAACNTTTATTAATATCTTCTGTACTGGGGGCACCAAACTGGGCACAGCATCTGCCTGTGGTCTAAGGAGTGCAAAGTAGAAGGGAATAATCATTTCTCTCAAAACATCCCAGACCTTTGCTGCCAGGTCACACGCCTGGTTTGGGTTGATTTCAGCATCCATGAGCTCCCTGGGTGCTTTTCCACACTGCTGCTCCTCAGCCAAGACCTCACCTTCAGGAGAGGGCACACACGACCAAGGAACTCCCCTTTGCTGCCCAGGACAGCTGGGGAACGTCTCAGTAGCTCTGCTCACAGCTATCCTGGATAATCATCAAACCATTAATCCACTGGTAAAAGGCAAGATGAACATCACTCAGTGCAAATTCAGAAATGTTTGTTTCCTTGACATGAGGGTGTGTGGCTCACCTCCAGCATTTTTATCAAGGGCTACCCAGGGAAAATGAAAGTTCTTGCTTATCTGTTTTGCTCCCAGGTGTTTTTCTCCTGGGCTCATTTCCAAAGAGCTAAACTCAAATGAATCCATTTCTGAGCAGCCCCACGCCTTGGGATGGCATCAGCAGCGACTTTGGCTGGTGTACCCAGGAAAGGCGAGCGTTTTGTCATCCCAGCTTGGATGTGCCAAATGCTGTTGGTGACAGATGTCAGCTCTCCACCTGTGGGACCAGGCAGTGCAGCAGAGACAGGAGCAGCACCACTGCTGTCAGGAAAGTGAGCTGGCAACTTCTTCCAAAGTCCTGTGGGTGAGAGCTTGCGGAATCAAAAAGGTTATTTTTTTATTTTCTTCAAGCTGCACAGTTTCCTTGGGTAGGTACCAAGTGCAGTGGGAGATCAGGCACCTGACTTACTTAGACACAGACCAAGTTTAATTGCCTTCACCTATTTATTGGTCTTAAATGTTCAGTGAATATTATTGTAAGTGAAACTAGGGGCATTGCAGCAATAGCCCAAAACACTGGCACAAAGTGGGTGCCCTGGCACTGATATATATATATATTATTTATATATAATAATTATATAAATATATAATTATATTATGCAAATATTATATAATATNTCCAAGAGATTTTCCAGCCCCTGAAAACTACAGCAACATAAATCTGGAGGTTTAAATCGAGCTCGTGCTGAGAAGTCCTATAAAACATCGGAAGAAAGTTCAGAATCAGCTTGATTAAAGTGGAAAGAGCAAATTATTCCAGCTCTGTTGAGATGCGGGTGATGGAGAATATACAACACAACATTTTTCTTACTGCTGTGGCAAAGCCCAGTGGAGAGAGTGCAGAGGGACAGGGATCCAGTGTAAGACCATGAGCTGAGAAGGGAGGCAATTCTTCTTGCATTTAAATGCCCCTTTGTTAAGATTTCATCATGAGGTTGTTGTTCTTCTTCTTGGCCCATTATCAAACAGAATTTCCTTCCCTGATCTTAGCTACAAAACCACTCTCAAGACAAGTGTCATCTTCCTCTCCAGAGAAAAGAAAACGATGCCTGGTTTATTGAAACCAACCCAGAGTAGTGTTTATTATTGAAAATATACAGTATTTTTGAACATCACATAAAAAGCCTGGTAGATACAACTGCTCTAGTTCAAAATGCTCAAGAGATACCTTTGTGCAGCACGTAGCATTATCCTCAGAAAGCAAACATCCTCTTCTCATCATTATCTTTACAGTGCTTCCCTTTTGTGTTTTTTAAACCCAGAAAAGTTGAACATCCCCACCCCAATCCTCTGAGCTGAAAAAAAAACGCTTTCCAAAGGCTTTCCACTTACATTGTGCTGGGAAGTGCAGGGCTAAGAGGAATCAGAGTATTTTGTAGAGGTACTTAGAGCTACTCCTGTCCTTTGAAAATCTGTGTAAGAGCAGGGCATGGCGCTTGCCAGGCAAAGTGCCCTGTGTGGAACAGTCCAGCGATGGCCTGACAATTCCCAGTCTGTCCAAGAGAGAAAGGGGGAAGGCAGATAAATTCAGGCTTTTCACACCACCTTTCAGACGCTCTTTTTCTTGCTGCCACAAGTTCTCAAATGACAGTTTTGCAGAGAAGAAACTTTTTACAAAGAAAACAAGAAAGGGATGGGCTATTATACACCAGACTGTTGAAATCGTTGGGAATCAATGTACAGGGTGAGATGGGCAGTGTGTTAAAAATAGTCTTTGTTCACCGCGATACGAAAGGGGGGAATAAAAACAAAACGAACGAAAGGAAGGAGAAAAAAATTGATTATTCCCGCCAGTATGCTGTTTTAGACTTCGCATCGTGAACTTCCACAGGATGCAGCCGGGGTTGAACCTGTTCCTTCTTCGAATCTGTTTTACCACCACCAACTCCAAGAGGCTTTTTCCCGGTCGCCTCGAAGCAGCGTCACGGATGTGGGAGATGAGAGCCCGCCGAAACAGGACGGGCCCCTCACCGAGAAGAGATCAAGGAGGACCAAGGAGGAGAGTTTGCAGAGGAGGGGCAGGAGTGAGGACAGGAGGACTCTGAAGGCCACGGGGTGGTCAGACGGCCGCGGTCTGTTTGATGCTGTGGAAGCTGATCCGCGTGGGGGACGTGGGGATGGACATGGCCCGCGCCACTCGCACCCGCAGCGAGTGGTGGTCCTGCCAGCGGTGCCACCGCTTCCTGGCGGCAGAGCGGACCTGGGGGAAACACAGGAGGGAGAATTTCAGGTTAAAGCACGCTGGACAGTGCTGAGACAATATTGTCAAGGCGCTGAAACACACAGGGGATGCCTCAAGCCTCCAAAGGGGGGGAATGACGCCTTAAGTTTTAGCTTTCATATTTTCCAGATTCCGTACTGCATTGGTATATAACTATGAACTTCACATAAAGTTAGCAAGTTCTTTTCACAGTTCAGTCAGACAAAACAATCCTTTTCCAGCCCCAGAACCAAGGACACCACTGTGGGCTCGACATTTCTGAGTCTGAGAGAATTTTAGCTCGCTAACCATTGCTAGCTCCTTTCCCAAGGGAAAGCTGTCAACAATTTCTTTTTTCAAAACATCTCTCTCCGTTTCTCAAAACAAGGTTAAGTAAACAGTGTTCCTTTTCCCATAACAACTGTCCCCAGGTGTTGCTTCCTATTACTGAACCAATGGAGAGAAGTGTCAGTCCGATGGACCAATAATTACCTTTTTAACACAGCATGTTATAAAAGAAACTGTTGGAATTGTAAATAAAGCCTTCTTTCTCTTCTGACAACTATATGGAGCCAATCTATTTCGTGTCCTACCACGACACACCACTGCAGCTTCAGGCCCAAGAAGTATAAACAACAGTGAATTGAGGAGAGCAAACTGGGAGGATGGGACTTCATAACCTGAACCTGTGATTGGACAATTAACCCCCATGTGTAAATAGACCAAAACTTACAAAAGTGTGAAAACTCATGACTGGGTGTCCATCTTGGGCGGAGCCACGGCCGGGCTCTTGTACTGCCAAGGTGTATCCTTTAAATGCCTTTTAATAAATACCTCCTTCATTCCTTTAACACTGTCTAGCCTCTGTTCCAGGTAGCCTCTCCAGGCATCACAAGAACTGATTCAAATGCCTGAATGCGAGCTTCTGATTCACTGATATTCTCCTCAGTACTTGACTCGGGGAAAAAAACACGGCTTTTACTCACCTCATGTCTCATATCTGGGATCTTAAACACCTCAGAGCGTTTCAAACAGGCCTAAACATTGGCAACTGAATGAAGCCCTCAGGATGGCTGGACCTGATGGATGGTGCATCCCAGGTCTGTCCAAGACCTGATGGAATTCTTGGAGAGCGCCAGAGGCCCCTGCTGCCCTTGTATGTGAAGAAGCACAGGGGATCTAACCAAGCAACACAGGCACACCTGACCCAGCCCCTCGTGCAGGCAGTGGAAGTTGCTCCGTATCAGCAGAAGCTCATCCTCAAGCAGGTGCTGACCAATAGGTCAGATGAATCTTGAATTTAAGTGTATTTTTTTTTTTTGCATGGAGCACGGAGAGAGCGCAGGAACTCTGACTCAAATATATACATCCATAAGCAAGAGAAAAACAGGAGAAGGGAACCCTAAACCTCAAACACAGAGGGAGGGAAGGCTTGAAATACTCCTAAAATAGACCAAATCCCTGGCAGAGAAGACTCAAAGTTATAACCTGGCATGAAGCATTTGGACCAATTTCTGGATATTCTTGTTGATATCTGCTTACTGTAGAGAGGAAAGAAATTCAGACCCTTAATCCAGGGAGATGAATAAGCCTACAAAATTAGGTGAGAGAAATCTGGGACCAGCTTCCTGGAGAGTGCAAAGCCTGATGTATTCATGACACTTGGAAAGGATGCTGACGTTCTGCTGCCAACCTGAAATCTGGTGAACCTTGAAAGAAGCATTGTTACATAAAACTTCTGTATCAAGCCAGGGCCTCCTTTACCAAAACCGTTTTTTTTTCCAAGAGGGATTATAAATAATGTAATATAGACACTGCACCTCAACTGACCTATAGATCTCCTCCTGACCAAGAGGGAACCAGTCAGTGAGGTAAAAGGGGATGATTCATCTCCTTCTAAAGAGCAAGTGTCCAAAATAGGCCAGAGATTTGTGGTCAGATGAAAAATACCTACTTCCTTTAATTGGTTATAAAACGAGTCTAGACAACCAGCTCTATTTCAGATGTCTAGATTATAAATTTAGATAAGTTCAGACAATATTGATATCTAACCCTGGATATTTTTTAGTCTTTAATGTATTTATTTTCACTGCATCCCCCAAAAGTCAAGGATTGTTTTAAGCCCCGTTTTACTATGGACAAGGGGAACTTTGGGGATTATCAGCAGCGATGCTGTTGTGGAGGAGACCTCAAAGGGATCAGCTGCCATGGCAACTTTCAGAGGAGCTTTCCGAGCCTGTGAAGCCCATGCTGGCACAGGAACTCGGCTATCAGCACCTGGGTGAGGCCAATCAAAGCCACCCTGGGCGTGTCTGTCACCACCACTGGTGCTGCAGGGAAGGTGGAGATGAAAAAAAAAAAGCCCAAAGATGAAGAGTCACAGCTTTTCTTCATTTCTTTGAAAGCTTGGGGATTGTCTGCAGGGGCTCTGTGAGGTCTACTCAAAGTACAAGGAACGCCCACAGTCTCCAACCCCACTTCAGAGCAGCTCAATCATGCTGTCTAAGGGTGCTCAGGCGAGTTGAAGAGCTCCAGGATTGGAGATGTTTCCAACCCAACCCACACCCTGTCAGTTTTAGGCGCCCCAGATGAACAGAGTGAAGGCCTGATGGCTAAAACATAGCAAAGTTCACAAGGAGGACACAGAAAGGGGGAAACAGCTCTCCTTCTCTTGGCTGGTTTCAATTTTCCCGTTTCTGGGTGGGCTTTCAGAGCCCTGGGCTGTAGCACTGCTACTGAGAAACTGTGGTCTGGCAGCAATCCCCTCTCAGCACAGCTTTGTCCATAAAATACGCTCCGCTGCAGATTTATGAGTACCAGCCTGGAAAACAGTTTTGCAATTGCCTCTTTGGTGCCTTTTCAGGGGAATCCTGAACCTGGAAATGTGGATTTTGTATTAGAGCCCTTCGAGAAGGCAGAGATTGGGCAAATCAGAGCAGAGGATTTCTTTCTTTGGTTGTTTTCTCAACTGGCTGTGATCTGTGCTGCTGCCATGGTTGACATGGTGGTTTTAGGTCGTAGCTTGGACTCGGTGATCTCAGAGCTCCTTTCCAACCTAATTGATGCTGTGACTCTGTGATTTAAGACAAGCAGCTGCAGATTTCTAAGGCAAGGTGAGGAGAAAGCCACACTGGATTTCTTCTAATTTTGAACTAATGATTTGTTTCAATATAAATAATAAAAGTCTTTTGCATTTAGTAGGGGTCAGACAGAACCTAATGAAACAAAGAATATGAGGGAACTGGAGAAAGAGAAGGGAAAACACCCAATGAAAGGGGAATTAAAGACAGCACTGCCAGGGAGAGCATGATCATCATGAATGATTTGGAGATGAGAATGAGAACAGTGTGGTTAAACAACAGTGCAGAGGGTTTCTGGAAGAGCCTCTCGTTATGAAGCAGTAGCTCCAACACCTCTCCACCAGTTTCATGATGGGGTTTGGTCAGGTTATAAAATGAGCTGAATGACACAGTTGCAGGAAATAGCAGAGTCAGGATGGACAGACTCAGTCACAAACTGCAGCAGCCTGCTGATCATCATCCCCTTCTCACCAGCCTGACCTCCCTGGCTCGCTGAACCCTCCTGGGAAAACAGGAACACCGGAAAGCTGTGCCATGGTGGTGTACTTTTCTGCAAGTCCACTATTTGCAAACCTACCATGGTTCCAGCTGGAGTGGCAGAGGGATCCTTGCTCCTGATTCTGGGTGGGAGGGAGGATATAATGCACACTCAAAGGCAAATCCACGTGCCAGAGTCCATGCAAGGGATGAGGCACCTCCCCTGAAAGACTCACACCTAGTCTTGGCCAATTGTCACAGAATCACTGAATGGTTTGGGCTGGAAGAGACCTTAAAGTTCATCTCATTCCAACCCCCTGCCATGGACAGGGACACCTTGCACTGGAACAGGTTGCTCCAAGCCCCATCCAATTATTGGATCCATTATTTATGCTTCCAATCCAGACAGTGGAGAAAGAGAGACAATTCCCCTGAGGATGGCCCTTAGACATCTGGAATGAAACAGTCCTTGCTCCTCTGGGTACAAACCCAGCTTAACTGAATATTGGGCAACTCAGACAAGTGGTTTAAGTAACACACGAAGTGTCAGAACATTGTCATGGGAAATTGTCCCATGAAGACCTGAGATGCAGAGGGTTGTTGCTTCTTGAATGCTCCTTTCTCCCCAGATGTCACTGAATGCTGAGATACAGTCAGAGAAAGATTTCTTCTTTTCTTCTGCAGTGAATTTTTTTTTTTTCTGAGCAATCAGTGTGAAGAGATACTTACTGAGCCAGTGAAGCCAGATTAGATTTATCATTTGTGCTTCAAGCCAACCAAGTCAAAAAGAGCCACCTGGAGATAAAGATGTCAGTCTAAACAAGCAGTTGGCTTTTGTGATATGGTTTAAGAGAGGATAAAAAAATAAAACCCACAAAAATGCTGTCCTCTTGTACAGCTGGAGCCATTCCTAATGGACTGGGCACATGGGAATGGGCTCTGCACTTTCAAGGGTGAGGGCAAAGCATTTTTTAATGACAGAATAATTAACTGCAATTAGTATGTGACCAGAGTGCAAGCAGAAAAGGTTATGGTCAAATTTATATCTTGTAGTTGAACTCAGAAACAAAATGCTAGGTTAACTTTAGGTAAGAAAAGAAAAAAACTGGCTGTGGCTGCTGTAATAATGTGTTACAAGACACCAAAAAAAGATACTACACAGTGGAAAGTAAAAGAAAAAGAGAATGCAAAATATCAACTATCAAACATGTTTGTAAATCTCCGTAAGAGCAGCCTCCTCTATTTATGAAGCATTCCTAGAGTCAGGACCATGTCCCAGAGTCAGCATTTGCACATTTATGACCTGGAATTGCCAGCACTGGCCTGTAACAGCCCAAGGATGCTCCAGGCTGTCAGCAGTGCTTAGAGCTCCACAAGGAGCCTTGGGAACACAAATTATCAGCCTCACTTCTGTGGAACTTGAGTTGCTTGAGAGGACCAAAATTATCCCTGCTCTGAGCACAGAGCTGTATTGACCCTTGGTCTGTCTTTTTCTTGCAATTAGGTCCTCTTTGAGAAATTACCCTTTTCAGCTCTTTCTGCTTTGTGTACAATGAATAATCAGTTTCTGAGCATGTGGTCAAATCAGGTTTGCCAACATTATCTGTGCCTACAGAGCGTGGGCACTGCTTTGGAACAGTCAAGAAAAAGGATTTGGATAATGGGATGAAAGGAAATCAGTGGGTGACAGCTTTTCTCTTCTGACTGGATCGTGTAACCAGGGGACTTGTCAAGCTTTTAGATCATATTAATTAAAAAATATTGTTAGAAACCTCCCTTCCCCCTCCTCCACAGCAGAATAACAAAAAGAATGAAAGAGATGGAGAGAAGGATGAAAACATTTAGAGAAGGTTTTCTGTTGACAAGATAGACATCAACTTTGTACTGTTATTGCCTGTGCTAGACACTGGCTGCTGGCTAATTCCTTGCAGCCATCAACTAGAAATGAGCTGAGAAAAGAGCCTTGAGCAACATTAAAAACCAGATTTTTGGAAGAAGAGAGGAAGAGGTTTTGATCCACTTCCACAGAACAAAGGGGCCCATTCACCTGGGGCTTTTTGACATAATAATACTAAAAAATAAAATTTATGTAGGTGTCTGATAAGAAGAGTAGGAATAAATGAGCTGCCATGGTAATGGAAGCTGGAATTAAGACTCTTGGGATGCCATCATCCTCTGTCCCCAGGGGACATCCCTCACCTGGAAATGTTGACAAGTGAGGGCCAGACAGACAGCAGGTCCTCTCTGTCTGCAGAATAATCACAGGATACCAGAATGGTTTGGGTTGGAGGGGATCTTAAAAATCATCTCATTCCACTCTCCTGCCATGGGCAGGGACACCTTCCACTATCCCAGGTTGCTCCAAGCCCCATCCAGCCTGGCCTTGGACACTTCCAGGGATCCAGGGGCAGCCACAGCTTCTCTGGGCACCAGTGCCAGGGCCTCCCCACCCTCACAGGGAACAATATCTTCCTAATATCCAATCTGTATATTCAAAGTGTTCAGTAGTCTGTAACCGATTAAATTTTTGCTTTGCTCAAATGCCACTTTTTATTCCCAGAAATCCAGATAAGGCAGCAAATTGAATTAAATGAGTAAGATTTACATAGATTTCGACGTATTAAAACAGACTGATTTTTTTTTTCTTTGAAAACAGGTTGCAGTGGTGAATTCAACAACTTCCACCTACATTTAGGCACCTTTTGTGCTGTGTTTCAGATCCTTGTGCTGCGGTTGGAGGTGACTGGAGAATAACTTTGGACTTTAAACAGCAGTGCAGACTGTGGAAGGTTGATGAAGATTGAACCCATCTTTTTGTAAGCTACAGATGAACAAGAGGGACTTTCAAAGCAATGTTCAGATCAGCAAAATGGATCTTTAAATTCCAAGGCACTGCTCTCACTGCACCTGACTGTGCAGTGAAATTCACTTCTATGAGACTTAGTAAGGTCTAAGGTATTGGCAACACCTCATTAAAAAGAGACAACTAAAATAGGTCAGTTGAAATCTGCCCTCATTTGTGTGAATCACTGCCTGTAAATGAAGCTGAAGGTGAGAAGCTCAGCTGGTCATGTGCATGTATTAGGTGTTTAAAATTTGGGGGCAAAAATCCCATCCATTGCTTCACAGAACTTAAATAAATGTAAGGTGATGCCTTAAATGGTACTTTAAAAGTTTTCCAAAAGTTCAGGGTGTCCCTCAGGGAGGAGGGATGGCAAATGCTGTATTTAATAGTGAATTCTGGGAAGCAGCTGTTGGTCAGACCTCTCCAGGTCCTTGGAAGGATTAAGCACGGAATGATTTGAAGCAAAGACACAGAGTGGCCAAAGCACAGAGACCTTTGGGCTGACACACCTGTGGATCTGCAGGTGAGGAGTTCTGATGCTCCCAGAGATGCAGGAGCGTCTTCATCCATGTTTATAAATAAACTACACCACTGAGCAACTGCACCTGTGTCCTCTGCTTTGCAAGGCTCCCACAGACCCAACCCCTCAGGCCAAGGGTGCTCACGTTACCATCCCACAAAATACTGAACTGAACACCCCCAGAAAGATGCCATTATCAGAGGTTAATCCTCCCGAGGTCAGGAAGGGATGTAGTCAAAACAACCTGCAAGGCTCAAAGGAAACAAAAACAAAACTTGGGTAAAATGCTGGTTTTTGTTTCAACGGGTACCCTACATCACATCACTATTTATGTGATGTTGTTATGGGGTTGTTTTTCTGCCTAAAAAATTTATCCTGCTTAACTGGTCTGCAATCCCCCTGCCTTTTTTGTCCTGTTTTCCCCCAGGGTCTTTGGCAGCAATTCTGTGACAATCTGGGGACATTTTCACAGCACCTGCCAGCCTGGGATGTCAAGGTTTATTTCTAAGACCACAGCAGTGCAATTTTGTTATCATAAGTAACAGTTTAAGAAGCTGCAACAATTCTGACCAGTCCTAAAGATCTGCCACACATTTTTTGCGTGGAAACAAATGCTGCTCCTCTCTTCTGGGCCACAAAGGACCAGAACTACCCACCGCAGAGGGAGGCCACGGGCGCACCCAGCCCACCTCAAGCCCCTGAGGTTTTGCTGTGGGGTGCTCTGGAGTCACCCTCACATCAGCAGCAGAGTAATGAGGAGGAATATGGGATGGGGAAGGACCCTCAGAGCAGATGGAATTGAGCTTTAGCTCTCTAGTCTGCCTCCATATTCAGATTTATTCAGAGATTTTAGGGAATGTTTAATACATGTCCTTTGGGCTCGGGATGAATGACGTGGAGCGTGCCTGGGCTGATGGGCAGGGGGATGAGTAACCATTCCAGGGCTGACTCAGAGCTGGCAGCTCCAATGATGCCTCCCAAGATGATCAGCTCGAAGGAAGCCGCTTTGAGCTTGATAGATTTTGAGAGAAAGATGGTGCTTGGCTAAAGGGTCAGCAGAAAAAAATTAAACGTATTTATCCTTGCCTCGCACCTTGTCGTGAGAATAATTTACAGTGGCATCTGACCTATTCCTCTCTGATGATGTTTTCTCTCTAAGCCAGATAATTGCTTTCCATTTTAAATGTCAATTCATAGATGGTTATTGATATTGGTCAGATAATACTGAATCTGAGTCCTGAGCTAAGAATTCAGGCTCTAAGAGGATGTTTTCAGACTCGGGTCTCTCTGGTTATGCATCCATCCAGGATATGGACAGAAATTAAGGACAGGCACTTTATTATGGAGACAGAACTCATGAATTATAGAATAATTAAGGTTGGAAGGGACATCAGAAGGCCTCTGGTCCCATGCCATGATCAGAGCACACCCAGCACAGTGGTTTTATCCAGTTTTGAGATCATGTCAGGGTCTTACCAAGTCATTTTGAGCACAAACAAGGACAGAGATGCCAAAACACTTTTGAGCCTCTCTTCCAGTGCTTAAACATCCTCGTTATTATATTTTTTCTTCCCTGTTTAATCAGCATTTGCCTTGTACCCTTCATTCAGTTCCAGAGTGGAGCTTGCTCTTCCCTGAGCAGCCCCTCCTCAGGCACCATCCCTTTACAGATGTGGGCTGTTCTCAAACACTGCCACCTCCATTCCCGGCTCTGGGAGGCTGTGTTGGGACCTCCCATCACGGCTGGTAAGGTTTCCAAGGATCACAGAACTCTCTGAGGGATCTGGTGGTAATTGGAAATTGCATGAAGCACCTAATAGCAAGGATCAGTGACCTCTGGAGGCAGGGATTCTTGTTCCTCCGTTATCCTCGTTTCCATCATCACGCTGAGGTAGCAGGAGTGGAGCCAGCCCTGTTTGGAATATGAAACACTCTAAATGCACTTTTTGCCTCTCTCTGAAAGACTTTAGTTTGTCTCAGGAGAAAACCATCACTGTTAAGAAGGTCTGGCTAAAAGGTAGACACGACACCAGTAAGGGAAGTGGATGGAAGATCCATCTTCCTCTAAAGAAGCTTTGTCTGGAATCAGTCCAAGGTAGAAGAGAAACGCTGGGAGTGCTGTACCCATCTTTCCCTGAGCAGAAGCTGCACACTAAAGAGCTGAAAGGAAAAACTGACCTGCAGTGAAAATTGTCCAGCAGGAATTGTGTGAGAATGCATTTCTCCAGCACAGTTTCAAGCCATTCCCAGAATCACGGAATCATTGCATGGCCTGGCTTGGAAGGAACATTAAATCTCATCCAGTCCCACCCCTGCCATGGCAGGGACACCTTCCCCTGTCCCAGGCTGCTCCAAGCTCCATCCAGCCTGTCCTTGGACACTCCCAGGGATCCAGGGGCAGCCACAGCTTCTGTGGGCACCTGTGCCAGGGCCTCCCCACCCTCACAGGGAAGAATTTCTTCCTAATATCCCATCTAAACCTGCCCTCTTTCAGTTTGAAGCCATTCCCCCTTGTCCCGTCACTCGATGCTCTTGTAAAGTCTATCTATCCTTGTTCCAAAAAACTCCCCCCTAAACCCTTTTTTTTTTTTTTAATCCAGTGTTACCTGAAATTAAACTCAAGTCTTGTGATCTGTACGTCGACTGAAAAAAATTTGAAGAGCATCTGGTTTTTTTGCAGTCATGGAAAAAGAAGTTCACAAGCTGCATCCACTCTTCTGAAGTGGCATTCAACATAAATGCATACAGATTTTTCATTATGCCAGTTTTCATAACATCTCAAATTCTCAGAAACCTCTCATTGTCAATTTTCTTGGAAGCCCAGAGATGCTCTTTTCCACTTGAATTAAATGAAATTTGCATATTTTTGCCCTCTAGTGTTTCTCTATGTCCAAAAAAAGATGACTCTTTTTCCATAAAATCTCTAAACAAATTAATGAGTCAAGTGCCAACGGCCCCTTGTGTCCATCCATGGCACACACGCTTCATTCAAAACAGCTTCAGAACTTTTCAGAAGCAATAAAACACAAAAAGCTGTAAACTTTTAATCTAAACTGCTTCTCCTTCGTGCATTCACTGCAATAATTTGTGTGTGAGGTTTGGAAAGAAAGAAGGGAACAGAGCTGGGGAAGGGTATGGAGCACAAATCTGCTGAGGAGCAGCTGAGGGGGCTGGGGGGGCTCAACCTGGAGAAAAGAAAGCTCAGGGGGAACCTTCTGGTTCTGCACAACTCCCTGACAAGAGGAGGCAGAGCCAGAGAGGGATTGGGCTCTGCTCCCACATCAGAAGTGTTAGGACAAGGGAAATGGCCTCAAATTGCAGCAGGGGAGGTTTAGATTGGATATTTGGAACAATTTCCTCACTGAAAGGTTGGTCAGGCATTGAAACAGGCTGACAAAGCGGTGGAATCCCCGTCCCTGGAAGTGTTTAAAAAGTGTAGATGGGACCATGGTCTAGTGGAGGGTTTGGCAGTGTGTGTGGTTAATGGGTGAACTTGATGATCTTAGATTGGTTCTTTGATTCACTGATTTTTTTATCTCTCACTGCAGCCAGTCCAGGAGCTGTGTGAAACAAACACTGTGTTCTGTGGAAATGAGGGCAAAGGGAGGTGACTTCATGCCCAGGTCAGATGTCCACTCAAAAACGAAGGAAATAAACTCATCCCGTTTAAAATTCTTTGCATGGACTGCAGTTTAATCGCTTCACTTTTTCCCTTCAGTGATACCACATTTGTGAGACCAAATCACTGAAAATGAGGACATTTTGTGGTGGTATCAGGACATTTTATGGTGGTATCAGGTGCTACCAAGGTGTCATTTTGGGTAGATCTCAAGGTATGTTTCTTTAAATCAATGGAAGTCACAGAGGAGAAACTTTCAGCTGTTTCATTTTCCAAACTTCCCACACAGAACTCAAAGAAACTTCATAGAAGAGAATCCCAGAATCCCAAAATATCTCAGCTTGGAAGGGATCCATAAGGATCATCGAGTCCAAGCCTTGCCAGCTCTGTAGGCAAACTCTTCTCTGGCACAGCCTCTCACATCCTGAGTGTTTTTAAGATGCTGATTTTGATCTTTAAACCCAGTTTTAGTCGTACAGAGGTTTTGAAGCTACACAGACTGTGCTGCTCAGATATTGTGGGAGCTGGACTGAGGGGTACAGCATAAAGCCACCAGAGCCAGGACAATTTTCCTCCTTCTTTTCAGTTCATGCAGGTTTGTCAGGACACATGGGTCCATTTCCTGTGACTATATCAAAATGCAGTCTTAAGTAATTATTTCTGCCATTTGCTCAGATTCCAGTAACTGCTGTTAATGCTTCCCCTGTACCCAAACCAAGTGATTTTCACATCGGATTGAGAAATAGTCTCGATACTTACTAAATCTCTCTGCAAAATCTCTATGTGCACTTCAAAATACAGGCAGTAAATTCATTGCACAATTTCCTTTCCCCGGAAAGGGCTGGGGTTAATTGTAGCCTCTCCTTATTCTGAGAACATTAAAATCCAGCACAACTGTGCACAGGCTACATCCAATTCCAGCCCTGAAAGGGAAGGAATTTTGCCTGGGTCTCTCAGTGGCTGCTGAAAACAACATCACCTCCGCTCCTTTACTTCCTATTATTCTCCTTCTTCCTCAAAAATACTTCCTGATGAGAAAATTCAGTGAAATCGCACACTGAACCTCAGAAAAAAACCCCAAATTTGGGTTTTTAATGTGGTTACCCAGGGAGTAGAACATCCCTACAGCCATTCGTTCACACCTGGGGAACCTACAGTGGTGTTTCCTCTGTCTTCCACTAAATGCAGCAGCTTTTAGTCCCACAGCAAAAGGAAACACATAAATTGTGAAGGGACAAGCCTCTTGGACATGAAGCACTCATCGAACATCTCATGAAGGATATTTTGGGGTTTTTTTTTTTGAGGGCAATCCATAATTTTTGAGCTCTGCTACGGACAGTTACTGGCAGTTACTGATACACAACCCAGCGGGATGTGTATCAAATATGGGGTGGAAGAGATGCAGCTGAGATCACAGCATTATTAAAGCTTAAACTGATGGATTTTCCAGGCTTTTGGCTGGTGTCATCGTTCAGAGCAAGCCTGGCACTGTGGGGGATGAGTAACCTGATAAAGACCTTTACATGCATTTAAAGAACGCAGCTCTGCTCTAACTGGAAAACCTGAAGCATTTAAAACCTTCTGAGACAGTAAGTTACCAGCCCAGCTACCACCCAGACAGGAACATCAGGATCACTGAAGAGATAATAACAAGGCTTCAGTGATGTCTATGAAGCTTTCTGGCTACTAAAAGGCTGCTCCTCACAGGTTATTTTCCCCTTCTTGAGCAAAATCTGGTACCTCACGGGGATTCAGTGGCATTGCCTTCATCACCACTTCCAGCAGGGGTGCCTGGCTGGGAGCAGCTCAGCTTTTAAAGCAGTGTTCTATGAGATGCAAATTTGTGTTCTGGACAGTGTGATTACACACTCAGAAAGCTCTGAATATTCACCGAGTTTGCTGCTTTCTTCACTGCTGTGCAAAGCTGAGGCCAGAACAGGCAATTTTAGCCTTTAAAAGCTTTATGACAGTCCAAAAAAACCATTCTCACAGTACATTAGGATGAGCCCTAGGTTTTTTCACAGTTTTGAAACAGACAGTATTGTAATATTTGGGGGGTTTGGACTAATGTTGTACCCCAAAGAAGCAGTCAGAGAGCCGCCACGGTTTAGTCAGTCAAGTGGAAGTTGCACATAAGGTGTCAAAAAATGCTGCAGGGAAGCATTTCTCTCCCAAATTCAGCTTTTGTGGGTGCCCACATGCCAGCAGGGTGTCTGGGAGAACCAGCCCAGACTGGTGCTGCTCAGGTGAGCAGGTGGAGGTGCCTCTTGTAGACTGAGCTGAGAAAAAGCTTAAAAAGCAAAAAGGTTGTATTTTCTGGCTTGAATTACTGACAGGGAGCCATTTGAGAAGCCCCATTGAATCCCACCTGGTTTTCCCACCTCCCAGGCAGATGTGAATCTTCTCCAGATTCTCTGTGAGCTGGTGAGAGCCACACAGATGCCTCAGATCCACTGCAGCCTCCCCAGCAGCACCAGATGTCTGAATTTAGGGAAATGACTCAACATCCCAGGCTGGGTGTCTCAACCTTCCACTGAGTCCCTCAGAAATGCCCGTTCCCACTCTGACAGAATGGGACACAGCCGGAAAAACACTGGGATCATTCCAGATTTCCCAGTAGATTGTTATCTTGGTCTAGAAGTGCATGAGGTGAGTAATCCTCCTTTGACAGGCTCGATTATGTCTGAACTCATCAAAGCTACAGGAGATGGGAAGGTGGCTCATGGCTTTGGACAGACAGCTTCAGACTGCTGGAGAGAAGGGTTATTTGGATGTTTCTCCCAGTAAAAAGAGCTGAAAGAATGCCAGAACAGCCAGAAGAGTGAGAACCTGCTGTGCACAGCCAGCAGCTCCAAGTCTCTGTGCCACAAAATGGAAGTGGGGTGACAAAAAGTCCTGACTGGCTGTGAGAACACAAGGCCTGGGCTCCAGCCCCTGATGGTCACGGAGACACCAGTAGAAAAAAAAAGGAAAAAAGACATTTAAAAAGCCTGCTGTCTACAGGAAGATTCTCCTTCTGCTTTAACAGGGCAGACCTGATGGACATGACAAGCAGATTCACGGAATATCCCAAGTTGGAAGGGACCCACAAGAATCATCCAGTCCAACTCCTGCATGGGACACCCCAAAAATCCCACCCTGGGCATTCCTGGGAGCATCCAAACATTCCTGGAGTTCTGGCAGCCTCGGGAATGTGCCCATTCCCTGGGGAGCCTGGGCAGTGCCAGCACCCTCTGGGGAAAAAACCTTTCCTGACATCCAACCCAAACCTCCCCTGACACAGCCTGAGGTAAATGCAGTTCTACAGGCACCTGTATTTTGGAGGAAGATTTAAACTCCCTATTTTTTAAGAGGCAGATGGAATGGTGACAATTTATGGAAGGAAAGTCGGAAAGAGAACTGAGAACTTCGCTGCCAAGATATAAAAGTGGCGTGTGCTTAATGTGAGAAAACTGAGCTGCTTCTTGTTAACATCACCTCAGAATTAATGAGGAAGAGAGAAAGCTACTAATATAAAATAAAACAAAAGAAATACAATAAAAAAATTAAAAATAAAATATTTAAAATAAAATACTGCTGCTTTGAAGCCATGCCCATTCCTTCTCATAGCCCACAATGAAATTAAGAAGCAGCACAAATCAAGTTTATACCAATACAGCAGGAATAATGAAATATGGAATTAATTTCTGCAGAGACTAAAATTTTAGCTGGACAAAGATGACACAATTTAATGCAGGTCAATGAGACACTGACAATATAAGGAGGGGAAAGATGTAAATCTCTCACACTTTGGGGTGGAAATCAAACACTGAGGAATATTAGTGAAGCATTTCTTTCTTGAGTAGCATTACCTCATATTAATTCTGATTTAATCTGTTTTCAAACCTCTTTTCTAGATGCAACAGGCACTGATCACTCAGAGACAGTGACCCACATGGACAAACTCACTCAGCTCAGCATGGCACTATAGAAATGGCTCACCTGCAGCATATCCTTAACAAAAGTCCAGCTCAGAAGTAATTAGCTATGCCCAGAAATCACATTTTTAATTACCGAGAAACTTCAAAGAAGTCTTGAGATGAAGAACAGAAATTTGATAATCTGACAAAACTTCTTTCCCTCCGCCCTGATCTCACAGGTCTGAAATTGGTAAAGTTTTGAGGACAAAGGCTGGGAAATTCAGGCGCACATTAAGAGCCTTCTACAGGAGAATGATGGGACTGTGGCCCCCAGAGAAGACATCCCCGGTCTCTGTAATCAGGCACTCAAACAAATCCCACCTCCCAAGGGTGAATTACTTACCTCACCATTCAAGAAGCAGTAAAACACTGACACAAAGAAACCCTGGAAAGAAGAGAAAGCGGTCAGTTATTGGGTAAGCATTTTAACACTTCCACTGACAGAGGGGATTGTCCCTGCTGCTGGGTAAAACATCTCTGCAGCATCCAATCCCTGGGACCCCTCAGAGGAGCTGTCCCACGGCTGGCAGCTCTGGGGGCACATCCCAGGCACTCACAGGGGATGCTAAATGGCTTTAGATGGGCTCATGAGGGCAAGTGCATCATCGGAGTGCTTAAACTCACCTGAGCTCAAAGGCTCTGTGCAATCTGCTGACAGCAGTGGCTAAACCTCTGTAATGAGTGCAAAAGTTGGAATTCCTGTGAGTGGACTTTTGTTTTTAGGGCTGTAATTATTCTCACCATTAAGGAGAGTCTCCCAGTGCTTTCTTCCTCACACACATCTTCATAGAACTAATGAGCAATGCAGCGTTTGTTTGAGACGCTGAGCGACAGCAGATAAAAACTACCATCAATTTTGGGGAATGAAAAGTGTGTATATAAAAGAATGAAACAGGTATAGGCTAAGGTTCCTTCCTTCATAGGTTAAAGGGACATTTTTTATTTTGGATCTTCAGCTGTAATTTCTGGTGGGATGCAATCAGTAAAAACAGTAACCCAAGCTCAGATTTGGCTTGCCAGCTATATGTTTGTATTGATATTCTGGGTTTTAGAGCAATTATTCCTGCATACAGGAGGTAAAAATATCAATGTCAAACAAATTCCCACCCTAGTTCAAGAGGTAAAGCTGTAGGACACACCTGGGCTAAAGGAGTGGCTAAAGATGCTTCAGGGTCTTCATTTGCTTTTGGGTTTGTGTCATATTAATGGAGTTGGGGCAATTGCTCACATTCCACATCTCCATCCTGCCAGAGCTCCAGTTAAATTTAGGGGAGGGAGGAGATGGGGCTGAGGGCTCAGGGAATGCACCAGAGCAGGCTGGGCAACACAGCTCCAGTGTGTCTGAAACACTGGAAGCGCTTTCCTCCCTATTAAATTCCTGAGTTCCACCAAAAGTTTGTTCAGTGTTCCATCCCTTGAGACATGAATGATCTTTGAATGCAAAATATTAGGAATTTCTCTGAATGCAGCTGGTTAATGTTTTGTTGTCTTCCTATGGGAGTGCTTGCTTCAATTTTCTTTCAAACCAACTTGTTCTAAACTTATACTCACCACGTCTTTTTTTTCTGCATCAGAGAAAATAGTTAAATTCCTGACATCCCTTGAAAAAAAAATCACCACATTACACAGCTTCTACTGTTAATTAAAAATTGGGCTGTTGGCTGCACAGCACATAAACTTGTCTGGAGACT
>VYZR01090550.1:45764-58404 GCA_013400675.1 Oxylabes madagascariensis
AAAAAATCACCACATTACATAACTTCTACTGTTAGTTAAAAGTTGGGCTGTTGGCTGCACAGAATAGCACATAAATGTGTCTGGAGACTCTTACAACCTGCACAGAACAGCAAATCCAACAGGTAGGAGCTATTTCTCTTTGGTTTAGCAACACTGAGCGCAAATCTCAGCCCAGTGTGTGCTCTGGGAATAGAGAGGCACCTCGGGAGGGGGATCCCTCCTCCTCTCTCAGGCAGGTGGAATGAAACATCATCTCTCTCTCTATTGATTTGATGTGAGGAGCTGAACACAGTGCTGGGTTAGGGGAGATAAATCCCTCCAGTCCACACCTGAGAGGGTTTTCCACTCCACGTGACACACTTGCACATGGATTACTCATGTGTGAACTAAGCTGAGCTATTTGCAACTAATATTTCTGTCATTGCCTAAAGTCTCATGGCTGAAAAGCACTGAGGATAATCCTTTCAGCTGATACGGCTGTGAGCCTGCTGTCTTACCTGAAAAGACTGAAGGAAGGAATTGAAATAGATGAAAACAATCTGGGAAATGTCATCCTCGCCAGGGTTGACAAAGAAAAGCATGTAGGTGATGCCAAGCAGAGGCAGGAGAACCAAGGTGGCCTTGACTGCCTTCCTGTGGGCAGGGAACAGAAAACAAGTGAACACAGGGAAGAACAACTGTTTTGGGAGTGGAAAGAGGAGCATGGAAAGAGTGACAGTGCCTGACCAGTGCCTGTCCACCTGGGGAAAGTGTCCTGGGAAAGCCTCTCAATCCTGCTGCTTCCCCCCACACTCTGAACTCCAGGGGGTGAATGGAGACCTGATTTATATCCCTCACTTTCACTCTCTGCCTCCTTTTCTCTCCTATCAGTGAGGCTTGAAGTTTTAGGATTCTCTGCAGCTTTGGTGAGTGATTTCTGCTATCAGTGAGGTTTGAAGCCTTGGGATTCTCTGCAGATTTGGTGAGTGATTTCTGATATCAGTGAGGTTTGAAGCCTTGGGATTCTCTGCAGATTTGGTGAGTGATTTCTGATATCAGTGAGGTTTGAAGCCTTGGGACTCTCTGCAGCTTTGTGAGTGATTTCTTACACCTCAGGGAGATGTGATCAGTGCCCAGCTCAGCTGAGACCCGCTCTGTGCCCACGGTGTGATTTTGTCTGCGGTGGAAACTCCTTCTGCAACACCTCCCCACCCAACTCAGCTGCTCAGGGCTGTCTTAGGAATCACAGCTCACAAAGCAGGCGGTGAACCAGGAAGCATCAGTGATTAACAGAATGATTTGGGGCTAATCCTTATTACTGGTGCTGTAACCGTGTCTTGGGGCGCCAGCTGAGAGCAGCATCTCATTGTGCCAGACACTGTGCAAACACAAAGGCTGAAATCTGGCCAAGTCTGTATAAATCTCTGAATAATGCCATGACAGGTAGATAAAGACAGGCAGGGGAGCACAGAAGCACTGCCAGTGTCAGGATAAAGTGACAGCCTTAACGAGCCACTCGATTTAAAACCTGCTCAGCAAAGGCTTGCACTGCTCTGCTTTAGAGCATCAAGGCTTGCCCCAGGCTTTGCTGGAATTGCAAAGATTTCCATTTAGGCTGTGGAAAAGACAATTCCCTCAGAGAGCCTGCAAGGATAAGATCACTGTCCTCTGTTCAGGAACAATGGCAGCTGCTGTAGATTGATTCACTCTAATGTCTCTAATGCTCCCCTGCAAGCTGCAGAAGGGACAAAAATGTACTGAGGTTTGATTGAATCAGGGCTTTTCCGGGCCAGTTTTAGTTTTATGGCATGAGATTTGACCAAGACAAAGGGGTATTTTTGCCTTCATTTCTCAGGAAATGTGCAGAGAAGGGTCTGAACATCAGACCACTGCATTAACTTCACTAACGAAACCCTGACAGGAGTAAAAGGAAGGAATCAGGCAAAACAACAAAGCCCATTACTGCAGCAAAACTGCCTCCAAAGTCAAGAGCAGCCTGATGTGAGGACTCCAAGATGCAGCTCATCTTGATATGCTGAGATTTTATCCAGAAATGATAAGAGTGACTGATCTCACTCCACAAAACCTGTGCCATTTCCTGCTGCAAGGACCTGTTAGTCCGTAAGTCCTCCAAATATCTTGCAAGATACTGCAAATGACAAGAGAAGGGCACTCAGCATCTCCTGGTGTCTGAGAAATGGCTTTGGGACTGTTAAGGCTGATCTAAGCCCACACTGGTGCCTGAAGGGGCCAGGCCACCTTCCCTCCGGACTTTTCTGCCATCCCAGTGCTTGTGGGGTTATGTTGGGTATGAGAATTGATTTACTTGAGAAGCCAAACCCAAACAAAGGTACTGATGAGTTGAGGATCGGTTCTGTGATGCAAGCCAGCGCGTGGTTACACCAGTTCTGGCAGCAGCTGAAAGGAAGGGGCACGATCACCCCTCATTCCCCTCCCCTCCATTTTAAACGGAGCATGAAATACCTGCACGCACACATTAATCACAGAATCCCAGAATGGCTTGGGTTGGAAGGTTAAAGATCATCCAGTTCCAGCCCTCTGCCATGGGCAGGGACACCTTCCACTATCCCAGGCTGCTCCAAACCCTGTCCAACCTGGCCTTGGACACTTCCAGGGATCCAGGGGCAGCCACAGCTGCTCTGGGCACCCTGTGCCAGGGCCTCCCCACCCTCACAGAGAAGAATTTCTCCCTAATATCCGTCGAAACCTCCTCTCTGTCAATGTGAAGCCATTTCCCCTGGTCCTGTCACTCCAGACCCTTGTAAATGGTCTCTCTCCATCTTCTTGCAGGCTTCCTTCAGGGCAAAATTAGCTCACCCCAAAGCCTTTTCTAGGCTGAGCAATCCCAATTCTCCCATCCTCTCCCCACAGCAGAGCTGCTCCATCCCTCTGATCATCCTGGTGCCTCCTCTGGACTTGCTCCAGCAGCTCCAGGTCCTTCCTGTGCTGGGGATCAGCATTTACTCCATACACACTTGTGTACATATAGAAATGGATAAACTTGTCCTCACAGGAGATCAAATCCTTCAGATTCCATGGAAAAGAGGGGATTCCACGTGTGTGTTGGGGCACCTGCAGGCCTGAAGTGAAGTGAATGGACTGAAAAAATGCAGGCACAGAGAGCCTGCACAGATAAATACTGTGGGCCTAATTTATGAACTCCATCAGCAGTGGCACCTGGAAAGACAAAGATGGGACAAGGACAGGACAAGCACCAGAGCAGCAGGAATCACAAGCTGACCTACCTGTACTGGATTGTTTCTGAAGTGGTTGAGGCTCTCAGCTTTGTCATTAAAATCCTAACTATGTTAAATAGGAATACAAAATTTATCTGGAAAACAAGGGAGAGAGAGAGAGGAAAAAAATGCATTCAGTCATTAAAATAATAGCTTACAGGATGTGATACACCCCAAAAGGCACCTTTTACAGTTTCAATTTGACTGAAAACAGCCTTTTGGCTTTCCCACTGATTGCAACAGGCTCAGAAGTTTACTAGAAATACCAGATTATACAGCAAACATCGAACAGCTCTTGATGTTTCCAAAACAGCAGTGAAAATGGAGTACATCATTATTGCCCTAACAAGCTTCTTTTTACTCCCTTGTCTCCTTTTCTGGGTGCAAGGAGGATCTAAAGGTGAGGTCGATGGATTTGCCACTCCCCTTTTCAATCTGCTGAGCTGGGTAATTCTTATTTGTGCTGCAGCCTCACCACTGAGAATTGATATTTGCTCTAATTACTGTTGTAGCATCTGCTACCGACCTTCTTGCAGAGTGCAAACAGGAAATTAAACAGAAAACCAAACTGAAGAGAAGACTGATTTGTGGACTGTGATCAGTGGGGGGATTTGGCTCTGGGGAGCAGGTTTGGAGCTGCTTTCAGAGCACCTAGTAGGGCAGCTTACAAGACGTGGGTCTGTCCCAAAGATGTCAGAACTGCTCAGCTGCTGAGGTCCCAGCACAGCTCGTGAGAAAATATTTACCTCACACACAGGTCCTGGGGCTCCTGGCGTTTTTCAGCCCATGAATGGAACAATTCTGGGCTCGACATCTGTGTATTTACGAACACCACAGCAGAGCTGACACCTGAAAGGTGTTCTCAAAACAGGCTCCTTTTTCCCCCCATGCTGTGGGGTATATTTCAATGTTTACATATCTTGGCATCCATCAGAGCATCCTCTGTGCCTCCTGGTACATGGTTCAGAACAAATGGAGCAATAAAACACCCGAGCAGACACTGGGAGACCGGCAGCACTGGGAATTATGTAAACACACTACGTGAGATGCAAAAACACTGCTGTAGGAGTTAATACAGCATTTCTGGAAATCATTTCCTTAGCAGAGCAGGGCCCTGGGGAGTACCAGAAGTAAATAAAACAGCGCAGCTTGTGTGTTTGTTCTACTCAGAATTGTTTCTGTCATATTAAGAGCTCGAAGTCAACTGGTTCACGCTTTATTTATCAGAGACAAAACCAGCTCCATACATGTGGTTTGAGTCGAATCTTAAACTCCTCACACTGGTGACTGCGCTGCTCTCCAGGAACACAAAGAGAAATGTTCAGGCAGCCTCTGCTCAGAGGGAGGTGGATGGAGGTGACCTTCACCCACAGAAAGAAAACTTCCCCCTCTGAAATTCTGCTGCTAAATCTTGAGGTTCTCTACCAATTCACAGCCACGTTTGGGTTATTTCTACCAAGGATGCAAAAAAGGCACCGATCCAAAAACGTGCCAGTTTTGCAATTGTAATGAAAAGTACCAGACTGAATTATAGACTCCTAGGTAAGGGCAAATTCCAAATATTGGTCGGACTGATCAATGCCATTACTGTGATGAACTGGGCTGATCAATGGCAGAACAAATTCCAAATATCAGGACTGATCAACGGCATTACCGTGATGAACTGGGCTGAAGAAGGCATTTCAAGTTCCATGAGTCCTACTTCAAGGTGGCAGCATCCTGCCATCTGAACTGGAAATTCAAATTGCCACAGGCCTGCATCAGAAAATTAGGGATTCTGGCCTTTTCTGCAATTCAGTTGCAGAGGTGTGATTCATCAGTCCAAGAAGAATTGCTAGCTGAAAATTCTGGGAGTTGTCTCACCAGAAACACTCTCATTCTATAAAAGTCTGTTTTAAATTCTCCCAGTTCGGCTGCCCAAGTCCAGAGCAGAGCAGCACCTGAGGCACCCCTGCATCCCTGAAGGCTGTGAGTGGCACTGGCACATGTGACAAAAAGCTGGTAAGAGACCTCAAGTCTCTCCAGGAGCACCAGGAAGGTTCATCAGTGCTGACTTTTAACAAACTGCCCAGGTGTCTGAGAAAACCCTGCCAGGACATTATTTCTGATTACATTTTCCAGGAGAAGGTAACAGCAGCATTGGCCATTCAAACTAAATCCTCCTCCCGAGAAATCTCAGTCTGAACTTCAGAGTGACTTTCACCCAGTCTTCTTTTACCAGTCTGCCTTTACCTGCAAACCAGAGAATTGGGGTTTTTTTTAAAGGCTGGTGGATGGGACAGGTGGAAGAAGAGTATCCTGAGCTTGAGGGAAGGTACTGGAAAAATAGGTCTCACATACATGCCCAAGAGGGGATGGCTTGGATGCAGAGGACCATCAAGACAGGAGAACCCTCTGGCCTTTTCAGTGCATAAAGGGAGGTTAGAAAAATAATTCACAGCTCCTTCTGGCTTTAGAATCTCCTTTAGAATGTGGGAAGCTTGTTCAAGGCTTGGTTTTCCACTTTCTCATAAGTTTCTCTGCCCAGCTGCTGCTGCAGCAGGACAGGACGTGAGTGCAGCCCTACACACACAACTCCTTCTGGCTTCATCCCACCGTTTCTCCAGGAAAAGGAGTAACTGATCCTTCCCCATCCGAGATTTAGTACCTGAGAGAGAAAAGCCAAGTGACTCGGCCTTGGCCATAAATCAATTCCACCCCAGAGTGAGGATAAGAAGAGCAAGAGCATAAGGAAGTGAGTTGGGTTGGCATCATTTCTTGTTAGATTAAGCAGTTGGTTATCCCAAGATCTATTTATCTCCACTGGAAAGAAATGGAAACTTTTCAACAGTGGCTCATTTGACACGTTTTAAATGAGTGTTTTTGGACTAATAGGGCTTGGACTTGAACCAGTTGCCCACACAAATCTTCCACTGATCCTCAGGTTGCCCAGGATATCCCACGTGAGCTTCAATGAAGTGAATGGGGCTGTGTTGACATTACAGGTTCTGTCATTAGAGGTTCTGTGACATTACAGTCTATGGAAGCTTAAAAATGTTTTGAGGCACCAACATTTTGTCTCTATTAAGGTTTCTTGAGCAATCTTTAAGACTTGGATAGGGTCACCCCTGCAATGCAGAACTCAGCAAGCAAAAAATCCAAGGGAAAAGATGAAAATGTGGTCACAGCAAAATATTTATTTTTGGTTAGAAGCTAGAAGCACATTTCGGTGCGTGCACTTTTAATGATCTCTTAAAAAAAAAAAAAACCAACCAAAAAACCACTCCATTTCAGAAAGACACTTGGCTCAGTAGAGCCTTTTAGCAGCACTCAGAGAGGTCTGATCTGAAGATCAATTTTCAGTGCATAATCAGATCGGGTTTTAATTGTGTTTGTCCTTGCTGGGCCTGAGACCACAGCTCGTGGGGATGATGGGGGGAGTTTGCTCAGGAGAGAGGGCACGATCTGGGAATCAGGCAGGGAACAGGCTGCTGCACACAGCCTGCAGGAGCTGAAGGCTTGGAGGTGAAAATGGAGCTGTTTTCTCAGCTGGAGAGAATCCATACAGTTCTAGTGGCTACCAGGCTGAGCCTGATTTACAGGCAGAGAAGATGAAGCCTCTGCTGTTTGCTCCTCAGATAGATCGCAGTGTTTCAGAGGAAAAAGGACCTCACTCCACTGCAAAGTGAGTTTTCCTAGAAAAGAGCCCAAGTGCTGTATTGACCAAAGTACACAATTATTTGTCAAGGACCTTTTCATTACTATCGGAGCTCTGTGTCAACAGATTAATTCCTCAGAGCTGGGCAGCTCTAACAAAACCCACACATCAGTTCCAGAAATGGAGACTCAGGAAAGGTCACTTAAGAGAGGTAATGATGACAGGCAGCACATCCTTTTTGTTTCTCTTTAGGCTTATTTTCATTCATTTCTGTTTATCTATGTTTTCTGCTTCCTAATGGAAAACCTAACTACGGATTTTTACCTTGACATTCACAGGTAGATGAAATGAATCCAAAGGCAAAGTCTTGAAGACAGGATGAAGCGGTTTATTTCTTCTTCTCCTTTATTTATGCCATGCTAAGAATATCGTTATTGCTGGAATAAGACCCTCTCCAACTACAGATGGGAAAGAAGAAGTTTTCCTTTCTTGCCAGGAGTTTAGTCTTTCCATTTCTAAGTTGGGATGAAAATTCAGACCCCCAAAATGGAGTTACAAGCTAGTGCCATCTGTTTTGGCACTGTTCTATTATAACCTGAACACACGAGCCCAGAAACTCTTCTGAACCAAAAGAAACTTTTCAGTAAATGATTTTGGTGGTAAAAGTTTTCTCTCATAAAAACCAAACTCCACTCGAGGGGAAATTTATCTCCCTTATTGAGATGAAATAGCCAAAGTGCACAAAAGAGGCAGTGCTGACTCTGAGGGCTTCTTTGCAGTTCTCCCCAAGCTCAGGAATTTCAAAGCGAGGTCATTAAGCTCTGCTCTTCCTTTTGATAATTTAATGAACAACTGGCTTTTATTTTGCTCATTTTCTGCTGGGCTTTGTATTTCATGCTTCACAGAAAGCTTGTGCTCCTTTGCTTCCTAGAATGTTTGTTCCTCTTCACTCCCAGAAACTGTAAAAATTATTCTGTTTAGACTTCATGTTTTTATGCAGGGTTGTGAAATCACCTGAGGGTTAAGTAACCAAAACTGGGATCAGAGCAGTCCTTTGAGTGGGAGCTCTGGATGCTGCCATCCTGACCTCAGATGAGCACGCTGCCAGTTAATTAATGCTTTGTTTTAATTGTTCAACCTGCTGGCCTGACCTGATCCTCAGACAGAGCTTTTTATCACGGAAGTTTCCTTTTCAAAGGTCGCAGGCACCACAGTAAGTCCTTTGGGCAAAGGGCTGGAAAACACTTTTATGTACAATCAGGAATAACGAGATGAGATTAAGAAGAATGAACATTTCACAAACAGAAGTAGAAATTTCAGAAAATGTGTAGAGTGGACGTGGTACTGGACACCTTGCTGGGAACTTATGGACTCCACAACTACAAAGTATAAACAGCAGAAAGTCAGTAATAGCAATGGTGGCAAAATTGGAGACAAATTCTGGATGGACTGTAATCAAAGCAGCACATTATCTCTGTGCTCTGTGCAGCTGGAACAACCTGCATTCAAACCAGCAGAAATTATGATAAAAATCTTGCAAGAGGAACTTGGGCATGTCAGGAGGTCATGAACTGCCAACCTGCAGCAGTGGAGGAACTGCTTATCTTTAGAGAAGAGGAATTTCAAAAAATCAATAGGAAAACTAATTTGATCAATGCTTGAGAAAAAACATAAGCCATTCAGATAGGAAGGAGAAAGGGAAATGAAAAAAATATATCAATAATAATAATAATAAAATCTCAGTCTCTGAAGAGAACAATGCAGAAGTGGAAACAGAAGTGTGAAGGGAGTCAGTAGAAACTAAGAACAAATTCAGAGAAGCAATTGTATCAGCAAGGAGGATGCTTGCACAGGACTAGCGAATGCTTTTCAGCAAAAAAACCCCATAAATGAAATGCACACAGCTACCTACATAGGTGAGATACTTCTATACAAAAAATAGTGAGTGAGAAAACTTTGATTTCTTTAGAAGATCAGAAGAACTTCAGCAATGTGGACTGTGGTGTCTGAAACGGAGCATAACAAATCAAAAGAAGTGAAGACAGTGACAGGACAAGGGGAAAGGGCTTCAAACTGAAGTAGAGTAGGTTTAGATTGGATATCAGGAGGAAATTCTTCCCTGGGAAGGTGCTGAGGCCCTGGCACAGGGTGCCCAGAGCAGCTGTGGCTGCCCCTGGATCCCTGGAAGCGTCCAAGGCCAGGCTGGACAGGGATAGTGGAAGGATAACTCTCACTGATGAAAATTTTCTTTTTTGTCAATAAATCAGCTGATTTTTTTTACAAGCTTAAGAACTCCCACTCTCTGATGTGACCAACTTTGAAAACACTCTATCTTTCCACAGCCTTGGTTATGAAAAACTGAACTAACTCAGGTATTTACTGATTTTTTTCCTGTCATGGCCTTCCAGAGCATCAATCAGTGGTTGCTACATCGAGATACTGATATTTCCCATAACCTGAAGCTGGTCTGGCCAAATTCTTTGTAAAGAAGGGAAACAATGTGTGAAGGGAAGAATGACATGGTTTGTGAAGAGTCAGTATGAGGACAAGGGACAATCCTCTGAAAGGAATCCAAATTCCAAACTGCAAAGATTCCCATAGAAATTTGGCTGTTGCAGGATTGAGGGGAAGAGCACTGTGCATAAGAACACAAGACAAAAAGGGCAGGAATACACATATGTGTGTGTATATATATATATGTATATACACAGATGTATTATTCTGGTTTCTCAATGGAAAGAGGCTACCAGAAGATCTGTGCTGTTTCACACAAATCTCAGTGATCTGTAAAAGGGATTGAAGAACAGACTGACAGATTTTCAGTGGCATCAAACTGCTCAGAACAGCAAAAATCAAGACTGATTGCAAAGAGCTGTCCAGGGACTGAGTGATCAGGCAATAACCTGGCCCAGGAAATCACCTGATGTGAAGGTAACACCACGGGGGAGACAAACAATCTCAGCTTGACGTGGAGAGTTACGAGCTCTGCGAGTTTTCATTCACAAAAGAAATGCTGGAATTACACTCACTGGCTCCCTGAAAACCTCATCTCAGTTCCCAGCAGAAGAAACGAAACAAAAAAAAAACCCTGCCTGGAATTAATGAGAAAGAAAATAAACCAGGCAAGAGGATGCTGATGTAGAAATCCATTTGTGTGGTCACACCTTGATTACTGGGGCCAGCTGTGATCTTGCCACCACAAAAATGCTGCATCTTTAATGAGCAGCACATCATAAAGACCTCCTGGCTATCTGTGGTTTTCTCTCCTGAGCAAAACCCCACACTGGAATAAGGACCCTTAACTCCTCTACTTGTCATCCAGGAATCTCAAAGCAAGGGAGGATAATTTTTAGATACATCACTTTAAAACAGATAATCATTGAAGTGGCTTTATAGCTGGGGAAGCTGAGCTTTGAGCGGCAATCTAACTTATTCAAAATTAAATAAATGATGAAGGCAGAGGCAGAAGTGAACTCCAGGCCCTCCCCCACCTCAAACACCCACTCACTCCAGCAGCTAATTGGTTGTAGTGAATTATTTTCAACCAGGCACAAAAAACCCCAGAGGCTGCTAAACTGTTCAGTTCTCAAGTGCAAGAGGGGAAAAAAAAATCTATTAAAGCTGAATGATAGGTTTTAGGGAAAAAAAAAATTGATCTGCTGGTTTGAAAAATAACAAGTTTGAAAAATTACAAATTTATACAGTCTTAGCTCTGAGAAATATTGCAGAGCTGTTCATAGCTGGGGTCAATTCACAGCAGAAGTTACTGAGGGAAAAAGCAGCTCAGGTAACTGCATCTGGTGCCTCTTCTCTGAGGTTTGTCCTCTGACCCTGCTGTGTTTTCGTAGTTTGCCAGTTCTTTGGCAGTTTTACATCCAAAATTGAACACAAGAAATGTATTTTCCTTTGTAAAATCAGGAGGAAATTCACTTCCCTGGCATTTTTTTCTAACCCTTTGCCCCACCTTTAGCTTCAGAGAGGGGTGTGTGATTAAAACTTGGTTATGTGACTGAGAAAACAGATCAGAATTAAAAATCTCCAATGTGCTCCTTTGAAGAGAAAATACCTAATAAAGTGTGTTTTTCTAATGCACTCAGAAATTAAATTTCAAAGCATCCAACGTGCTCAATTATTAGTTCTCTTGTGGGATATGTACAAGTCAAAATCCATTCAGGAATGAAAAAACAACAAGATGTTTAGCTACATTTTTTCCCTCAGATGTTTTGTCAAAACAGGTTAAATACATAAAAATACAGGTTTCTTGCCCAACAGAATCAGCACTTACATCCTTTTTTTTCTGAAATTGTCTCTGAAATTGTTTCCCTGTTTTCAGCCCAAGTCAATCTCCAAGCTCCTTCTACAGACAAGTAGAAAATCAATCAATCGAACAACTCCACTGCCTCATTCCAAGTTTTTGTACCCGAGATACAATACAATAATGTGATCTAGAGATGGATTTGAGGGCTGCTGCCATGACCAAAGGCCTTTTTTAGGCCAATCTTTATTTCCCAGTGAGGCTTAGAGCACCTGCATGACCTGTTTGTTGTGTTACTCCATCCTGTGCTGTAACAGTTCACAGAGGTGAGAAAATGAGAAATCAAAACCAGTGGAAATAACTTTTGACAGAAAAAAAAGCTTTAAAAATAATACTTAAACAGAATTGCATCTTCAGAAGCAAGTTTTATCCCTCTAAGAATATTCAGCACTCTAATCATATTGCCACTGGTTGGTGCAATGATGCTTCTGGAATACACAAAGATGTGTCCAAGAGGTAACCAAATCTCACCTGAGCTGGGCACCCTCAATCAGGTGGGTGAAGCCAATTTTAACTGCCCCAGGTGGAGTGCTCCTGTTCCCAGGTGCACAGGAACTGTAATTTCATGGAGTATTTAGAATTTCAGCTTTTAGTGTTAGTCCTCTTTTGGAATTAACACTAATTTCTTCTCGTAACATTCGTGTCTCTTTATTTTTCCAGCAGAGGCCTGGGCTAGTTGTCTCACAGAATTATTATGGGACGGTTTGGTATGGAAGGGACATTGAAGCCCATCCTGTTCCACCCCCCTGCCATGGGCAGGGACACCTTCCACTATCCCAGGCTGCTCCAAGCCCTGTCCAGCCTGGCCTTGGACACTTCCAGGGATCCAGGGGCAGCTTCTCTGGGCACCCTGTGCCAGGGCATCACCCTCACAGGGTAGAATTTCTTCCCAATATCCCATCTAAATCTACTCTCCATCATCTCCAAGCCATTCCCCCTTGTCCTATCAGGACTGTGCCCTGCCCTGTCCGTTCGTTCACCAAACACAGTTGCAGCTCCATTTCAATTCCTCATTAGTTCAAATCCAGCTCGTGAGGGGTGGCTGAGGGAGGTCACAGAGTTGTCTCATTTTTGAAATCCCCGTGTTTTCCACTTGTGGTGCCCACTGTTCACTGGAGGGAAGAGGAAGGCAGCACTTTGTCCCCTCTGTGCTAAGGCAGAGACACGATCACATCTGAGGGCGGTGACGCCTGACTGTGCTGCCCTGAGCACATGGCAGATGTCAAATTTCAGTGCTCTCAATCCAGCACTTTTCACAGCACCCTTGAAAGGGTCAGTGACTCCACTAACAGCAAGTGATGCTTCAATCATTATCTACAGTTTGAATTTATTCACAGAAGGATCAAAAAAAAAATGAGCATGTCAAGCGGCGTTAAGACACCGTGGGGCTGTGGGTTTTAATTAGAAACACTCCAAAGCTGAACTGACAGCTCAAATAAAAAAAAAAAAAAA
>VYZR01090558.1:0-18613 GCA_013400675.1 Oxylabes madagascariensis
CCATCCATCCATCCATCCATGCGGATGGATTGGCTCTGCCCACAGCAAAGGGTGTGAAAAAAATGTGTGAGGTGAGCATTTCCCATCAGCTCTCCCTCTGGGAACCTCTTGCTCACATGGTATTGATTGAGAGAAGGTACAAAGAAAAAACATTAGTTAAATAAAATGTTTTAACATCAGGGAAGACATCAATGGCTAAGTTGTTCATCATCCCAAAGAGTCTCTGAGGAAAGGAGAGGGAGAGCTTGAGCCCAAGGCTGACTCCAGTCCAGGGCAGAGGCCAGCACCAACACACCCTAATGCCTCAATCCCTCCTGGCCACCCCAGGGAAATGCCCAGGCCCCCTCCTCCTCCTCTTGCTGTGTCGGGAGCCACTTCAGGCATGGTGGAGCTCCATGTAGGTTGTGCTGCTGAGGAGCTCAGAGCCAGCTCCGAGGAGCTCCTGACCCAATGCCTGTCATTCCCAGGGCATCCGTGCCACCTCCTGGGACACAGGAAAAGCTTTGGCAGCTCACTTGGCATCATGATGCTCAGCTTTTAGGCATTCCCATGAGACACGAGGGAGAGGAAGGACGAGCAGTGCATCTGCAGGCGGGCGTCTCGGCTGGTGCTGGGGAGCCTCTCCCCTCCCTGTCTGATATCAATCCCATAAATGATCCTGGGGCCATTTGACTGCAGCAGTCACTGACGTAAAGGCAGCTTGCACATCAGAAGCACCATGGTGGAGTCCCAGACGTGCCTGCCTGCCGTCATCAAGGGAGGGTGGTGTCAGACAGGGGCCATGGGTGGGACGTGGGGGGCACAGGGGTCTGTGCTTTGCCCATGCTCGATGCTCCAAGCCTGCTGTCCGGGCACTTGGCTCAAAAGGCCGTAAGAGCAAAGCCATCCTTGCAGCCATAGTGAAAGGACTGACTACAGCTTGGACTGCACACAGATATTAACACACTGCACGGCTCTGGAAACCTTGGAAAATGGGTGAAAACATGTTTCTTTCCTGGAAGAGCTGGAGGGATGCTCTGGTGCTCTGGCACCTCCTGCCTGCCTCATCACCCTGGGCTGCGGAGGGAGGAGGCAGCTCTGGCAGTGGGAAACTGGGGTGGCCAAAATCAATAGTGAGCTGCAGCGCTGGCTGGGGAGCTCCTGGGACCGGGGAAGTCTCTGCCTTGGACAATAGATTATTTTTAACTAGCTCCAATCTTCAAACACTGTAGCTTAAAAAGGGGGGAAAAGAAAAGAATAGCTGATTTGTGCAAGCTCCCCTGCTCCCATTAAGTCTGTGGAAGTAGTGCTCTGCATTTCAATGGGGGCAGGACTGAGCTTCTCATGAGATAAATTGCACCCTGTCCCTTTGCATGCTCTGTGCAGCTACTCCTGGCTTGTTTAGCTTTGCTCTTTCCTGGCCCCCCTACGAATACCCCTCCCTCTCTGAAACACTCCCCAGCAGATTTTTTTGTTGTTGTTGTCATTTAGCTATTCATTTTCCATAGGCTGCCTTCATTCCCGTGGCCTTTTGCAGCTAGGAGACAAGATGTTGCCTTGGAAACAAAGCCCCTTAGATGTTTGGAGTCTCTGGGATTGCTCTGTCTGCTCCCGAGTACTTTTAGGTTATTTTTATTAACCACACAAAGATGCAGCAGGCTCGTAGCCAAGGCAGAAAGTAGCCCTGGGAGGTGGAGGGAAGGCAAGAGCCTTACTGGCATCGTTCACTCCGCTGGGGATATTTTTTTGCGATGCACCATGGGCTGAACGCCTGCAAGAGAAATGGCATCTCCAGAGAGTGCAGCACAGGCAGGGCTGTTCCTGGGGCTGGGATGGCTGCAGGCAGGCAGAGCTGCAGTAGTGCCATGGAGAGAGGCTTGCCAGGAGAGAAAAAGCCAAAGTAACCAGGAAGGGAAGGAGTCAGGAATCACAGAATTTGGATTTCTTGGGGTTTCTCACTTTCCAACTAACTGGCTGTGTCATGGAGGGACCCAGTGTGCACTCTGCTGCTGAGATGAACATGGTGACTACAGGCTCGGGCTGCTTATTTTAGAAGAAATCAGATTTCTAGACCCATTAGGCAGCTATGAAAATCTCTGCTCCAAGGTTTTTTTGGCATTTCTGCTCTGTGCTGCTGGCAAGTCCAGGGCAGCAAAAACAGACCCCAATCCTGAGCCTTGCTCCCAGCTGGATGGTTGGAGAATACTGGTTACTTCTGCCCCCAATCTGTCTGCAGGAGAAGTCTGACCCCTTCTGCAAAGGGGTTTTGGGAGGTAGTCAGGCTGTACTGTTGTCATATCCATCCCCTGGCATCACTGCATGACACTGCCAAATTCCAGTCCCTCCATGGAGAACATTTTGGAGTAGGCTTTTACTCCTTTTTCTGCAAAGATGTAAAAAAAGAAACAAAACAAAATCAGATTAAAAGAAGCTCCCTAATCCCCGGATGGTACTTGAAATATTTCCAGTCCAGCCAAAGTATTCCAGAAAAAAAGTGAATATATATAATTTTCCAAGAAATACTCCGTACAGTATTAAGCCAGTGCCTTGCTACTCATGTCAGCACAGTCCTCTGCTCTGTGCAGCCACCAGAGAGGGTTTCCCACTGCAGGTCTTGCAGATCCAGGGAGGGTGGCACAAAGAGAGAGGGAGCACAGAGGGGAACGAAGGAATGCACTGAAATAGGATGATCCTGAGAGAGGTGAGGACTGGTAGTGGCACACCCCTCAGAGATGAACACCAGCAGGCCACAGTGATGAGAGCCTCGACCATGCTGCTGATATGGTGCAGCCTTTTCCATTCTTGGCTACAGGCAGGCACTGGTGCCATCCCCATTGTTCTGTGGGGCTTCAGGTGACCTGTAATGGCAGCAAAGGGTTTAAGGGGGGGATTCACCCTCTATCCTCTATTTGTATCACACAGACTCACACACAAGGGAGCAAATCCATTGTTTTCTGGCATTTTCCACCATAGCTGAGTTGCACAGATGCCCAGGCTAGCAAGATGCTCCCAGATTTTCTTATCCCTTCTGGTGCATCCTCACCAGAGCAAGGAAGTCTGCCTCACCCTCACAAGTGTCATAAATGCTGGGTGCTTTTTTCCCATTGTTGTTGATTTTCCTTGTCGTTACTACATGATGCCATGGTTACAGAGATGTAGGACTAATCCAGTGACAGCAGTTTATGGGCTTTTTTGGTTTTGATATTCTTTGATGCTATATTTGTGTCAGAAGAATAAATAATATATATACACAACAGCATCAAAGATTTCTCCCAGCCCCCCAGCCTATTTCTGCCTACCCTTGTTAAGCTGTTAGAAAGGTAGTTCTCTGCCAGCCACTTATCTTATGAACTATCCTGTCATCTAATGATGCACCTGAGGTCCCATTTATCCCTTTTATCTGAAAAGAGCAGTTGATAAAAATAAAGTTCCTCTTAATATCCCCGAGAACAGCTTTCCCTGGAACAGCAACACTCACAATCAACTCAACAGGTTCCTTCCACTCCCTCTTCTTTCCTTTTCCTTCTTCTTCCTCCCCCACCCTCCCTCTATCAAAGGGTTGGGGAACTTTCTTGATGCTCTTGTAAGGAAAATATAGGACATTTTTTCTCTGCAGCAACCTGAAACAATGTGTGAGCAAATCTGTTAGTGTGTGACGTGCCTCGGCTCCGGTAAGGAGGAACTTGCTGCAGGTTAGTCTCTGTAATCCCTGCTGATCAAAGGAAGAACTCCTCCAAGCCTGTTACAAGCACCCAAGTCTTGATTTTGCTGCAAATACAGCAGCACAGGGGAGATTTAAGTAAAAATTTGTCTTTCATCTGCTCTGAACTCTGGGGCTTCTTTTAAGCAGCTACAGACTCCTTGACCAGTCACTGCTCAACCTCAGCCACATCAGATGCAGCTTCCACTCACAGCAGAACCTCAGCCAAATGCTCCTCTACCCCACCTTTGGTCCTCCCTGCAGAGAGGGGTTCACAGTCACCTGGAAATTAGGAGGGAAAGAAGCTAAACAAAGATTGTAGTAGTAAGAAGTCATAGGCAAAATTTTGCTAACCAGTCAGTGAATTACATCTTGTTTCAGTCCATCCTCCTCACAATGTTAATATCATAGAACCTAGAATGGTTTAGTTTGGAAGGGACCTTGAAGATCATCTTATTCCAACCTCCCTGCCATGGGCAGGGACACCTCCCACTAGATCACGTTGCCTAAAGCCCCAACCAGCCTGCCTTGAACACTTCCAAGGATCTCCATCACTGGTTGTGTTGCAACCAGAGACCAAAAGGCAGGGAGTTACCACACCAGCAGAGGCAAAGACAGGAAGCACAGGCTGTACTCAGGACCTCGCTTGGGTATTTGCTTTGGGAACTGCTGCAAACCCCTTCATTGCAAGGAAAACTCAGCAGTGATCATCTTGTAGGACATTTGGAGAAAGAGCACAGGACCAAAACCAGGAAAATTTGAGGTGGTGACAACTGAAATTGAAACAGAAAATAAGCTGTGAATGAAGGACTCCTGATGAGAAAGTTCTTGTTGTACTTACTAATAGACCTGGACACAAATGCTTGATGAAATGGCTAAAAAATAGTCTGAAATAAACCAAAAACATTTGTAAAATCTGATCAAAATCTACAAATCCAGATGAAATCTACAGCTCCAGTCAAAATCTACATGTAGTCATGGACAAGGGGAAATTATGTGAGAATTTTTCAAGAGGATTTTGCATTCCTGAAAGGACAAAGTAATTTGTTTTCATTTTTCCAACTTTTCATTCAAACTCAAAATTTTTGTTTGAAATTTGACATACTTCTAAAAAATAATACTGAGCAGCTAAATAACTCAAAATATTTTGATAAAACTCAAGGCAAATGCTTTGCTGGATGTGAAATTAATTTTTTCAGATGATTTTGAATTCACAGGAGAATCCATGTTTCATCCAAGCTGATTTTTACACCACCTAATTTTTCAGTTCTGCTGCCAAGTGGAAGAATCAGTATTCTTTGGCTGCTGTGATGCCTAATGTCACATCAGCAATGCAAGAAATAATTTTGAGACTCCCCACATCATCACAAAGCTTGAGTACACACAGCAAACCCCCTGACTGCTCTGTCAGTGGAAGGCAGTATGAAATCCCTACCCAGATATCCCAGTTATGGGTTACAGAAGAAATTATGGGTTATGAGAACAAAAGAGGCAACGGGGACATGAAATTTAACAGGCGAAGGGAGGGATTTTCCTTTTCCCTGTTTTTCTTTAGGTATATATCTTCAACAGAGATCACCAAGTAAAAAAGGACCATAAAATGAAACAGGGCTGTTTCTGGTTGAAACACCATCTCTTTCTTTGGGGACAGATGAATGTAACCCACAGGCTTAGTCCTTCATCACGGAGGCACTGATAAATCTGTGAGATTAATTGTAGAGTGGAGATTAGCACCCACCGTTCAGCATCAAGCTCTGAGCATTAAACTAATTACTAGGTTCCAGCACTGCAGCAATTCCCAGCAGGAAGGCACTGCCCTGTAAACCATCATACACAAGTGGCATTTAGCCAGAGATGTTAAAAAAATCTTTCTCCTGGGAATGCACTCACCATAGGAGCTGGTTTCCCTTTCTGTTCCAAAGACAAAGCCTGTTTCCCCCTTTGTGGTGGGAAAACTCAGAATGAAAGGGTGTTCCCTCTGCCCTGCCACCCTTAACACAGTCGCCCAGAGGGATGTTGGTGTGGAAAATCTTAAAGACATTTGAAGAGTGGAAGACGTACAGGCTAGACCCACCAGGAATTCCCTAACCCATAGCGGGTTCCCAGAGAATCACCACCACTCCCACTCTGTTCATCCTCAGCCATCCGTGTTGCAATGAATGGAAAATAGCCATTTATTTTACAAATGCCAGGAGCCAGTGCCGCTTCCCCACCTGTGTTCTCACTGTGGCATCTCAGGCATTTCCCTGCCGTTTACTGCAGCACAAATACTCGAGTGCTGTTACATTTTATGGACTTCTACCCAGCAGAGGATATTAGGGGGAGGAGAGGGCAGTAAGCTGCGAGGATTTTGCTCTCTCATCTTTACATGTTTCCAGCCTGCTCCTCAGCACTGCGGCAGAGCACTTCCCTGCAGAGCATGAAGCCATGCGGCTAATGTCCCCCATCTGTGACTCTCTCTCTCATCCCCTCCCTGGTGGGCAGTGCTGTCTGTGCCTGCATGGCCTGAAAATCCTCAGCCAGGGATGATGTTTGGGCTTTCGGGTCCGGTACCCAGCCCCTTTGCTCAGTGCTTGTAGGGCAGAGGACCCATTAAAGCATCCTGTTCTTGGAGCAATGCTGGTGGAGTGTGCAGTGGCTCTTGGTCTCTTAGGGATGCCCTCTTCTTGAAATAGAGGGGACTGGGATGGACAGAGTGCCATTTTCTCTCCTACCTTTGCAGCTAGTGGGTCAGGACCTATTCTGAGACCATTTAACACATGCTTTCTGGCTTTCCCATCCTTGCTTGGAAAAATCAGGTCAGCTACCCACCACGTTTGTCTCGCTCTGCTCTGGAGCTTCTCTGAGCTCCTCAAGAAGAGGGGAGGACCCTGCATTTCCTAGAAAAAAAGCAAATTCAGGAAATGACTTGTCCTTGCAGGTTGAGTTCCATGTTGTTGGGTCATGGGTTTTTCCCCCAGTAGTAAATGAACCACTGGAGCTATAGGAATTCTTACTATGGTGGTGGCCAGCTGGCAGCCCAAGAGCTTAGTCTAGTCCATGCATTATCCAGTCTCTGGATTGCCATCAGTCCAAGAAAACCAGGAGTATTATTTTATATCTGTTGCAGGAGGGGAAAAGAGGGTTATACCCACACAAGGGCAGGCAAATTTTATTTGATCAACTGCAGTATCATACAGAATGGGAATGAAGGTAGTACTGAACACAGAGCAGTTGGCCTGCTGTAAGAAACATAATAATCTATAATGTCAGTCCTGCTAAATGTTTCCCCAAACAGGAAGCAGTAGACAGAAAAAAACAGCTGTAACCAGGTTTCAGGCTAGAGATCCTAGACCAACTTCCGAGACACACAGAACTGTTTGGCCAAGACAGTCAGAGGTGATGGTGCCATCTTGGCTCCAGAAGGATATGAAAACCAGGGCTGTACTAATTGCCAGCCGGACAGCACAAGCTCGCGAGATCTGGATGTCACCGTGGCTGTCGGGTTATGTTTTCTGTAGAGAAGAGTCTGTCTGCCTCTAGACAGACAGCAGCCCTTCAGCATTGGATCGAAGTCAGCCAACCTTTTTGGGAGAGATTTACACCAGGGTAGATGCCTACTGTGACTCTGTGGAAAGCCAGCCGTCTCTAACTCTACTTTTTAGGCTTAGCTTTGTTGATGCAAACTGCTAGAGAGCACTACACTGAACTTTTGTGTAAACCCCTTTCCCAGACCATTGGCATCTGTGTTCAGAGTTTCGCATTTCCACTTCCAGCTAACAAGAGCGAAGAGGGGAAGTTTGGGTGCCCACCTCAAGGCAATCTCCAAAGGGATAGATATTAATAAGCCACTGGGTAGATTTTTACCTGCTCAGTGCCTACCAGGATCTCTCAGCAAGCCAAATGTCAAGCCGAGGTGGGAGGCCTCAATTAAATGTTCTGAGGGTAGATGGAAGGGTGCAGGAGGAAAGTTGTCTCTCCCACGATGCACAGCAGCTGCTTAATGCCAGACAGACTTCCACAGATTGAGAGGTCAGTTCTGAAACACAGATGTGTGAGAAAGAGAGGGAGAGTGAGGGGGAGAGTCATACATGTAGCTATTTATTCAGTGTCTACAAAAACTTCTAAGGACTTGGAGATGGGCCCTGGATGTCTCTGGAAAAGGCATATTCATACATCGTACTTTGTTTCCAGGATTTCTTCAGCCAGAAATGCTGTGAAAATCACTGGTTTTTGCTGCAATACAACCACACCTTGGCTGGGAAGTGGGGTCTGTGTTTCAAAGACACTCTGGAAGGGGAAGAGGGAGGTTTTCTGTTTATGAAACATGTTCTGCCGCAAAGTTACAGGACATAATTTCTCACTGGAGTAGCAGAGGCACATACTGCTGTGCCCTGAGGTCAGGATCTGGGTCCCCCACAAGGGCTCCCTTCCAAGGACATCCTTTTTGGATGCTGGATGGTCTCAAGACATCAGTTTGATTACCCCCAGGTTCATGACTCATGATGGCCGCTACTATTTTCACGAGATTGCTTGCTGATGACTGATACTGTGCTGATTTGCCTCATACCACCAGCCAAATTGCAGTGCTTATCCCCACTGCCTGGATGTTCTGAAATGTTCTGAGAAGCAGCTCCTGGTACGAACCAGCTACCAGGGGAAATTGCCCCTGGGTTAACCTTTGAGGTAGGCTAAGTGACAAGTATCATTAATCAGAGTAAATAACAGCAAGAAAAAAAATTATATTTACTGGGATTTAGTTCACCAAAAGGAAAGGACAGTACAGTGTGGCACACCAGCTCATATCTCCAGTGACTGTAACACTACACAGCTCTGTAGGATTTAGCAGATTTGTACCACACAGCTTCACACAAGGTTTTGCCTCTCCCTTAAATTTCCCCTTCCAGAAAACTACTCCTTTTGGAAAAAAAAAAAAAAAATCTCCTCATCACTGTCCAGGCAACTCCAAAGGATCAGAGCCAGGATTTGCCCTGGCACAGTCAGAGGTGGGGACCTGGCTCCTACTCCAGTGCGACTCCACAGCAGGCAGGGCAGCAGCAGCTTTGCTGGTACCTTCATAGTGCAGCTCTGCTGGTATCTTCATGGGCACCAATCATGAGTGGTGGTAAGAAACAAGTAATTCGAGGTGGTCTGTATCAGTGTGATGGAAAATAACTTGCTTGCAGAGACAAACGCAGCTGCCAGTAGTGTCAGACTGCAGGGAGGGGCCCCTCTCCCTTCCAGCTAGGAACACATTTAATTGGGCTGTGTGGCTGTTGTGAGTGAAGTCACAAGTTTGTATGCTGAGCACAGGCNTCACTGTCCAGGCAACTCCAAAGGATCAGAGCCAGGATTTGCCCTGGCACAGTCAGAGGTGGGGACCTGGCTCCTACTCCAGTGCGACTCCACAGCAGGCAGGGCAGCAGCAGCTTTGCTGGTACCTTCATAGTGCAGCTCTGCTGGTATCTTCATGGGCACCAATCATGAGTGGTGGTAAGAAACAAGTAATTCGAGGTGGTCTGTATCAGTGTGATGGAAAATAACTTGCTTGCAGAGACAAACGCAGCTGCCAGTAGTGTCAGACTGCAGGGAGGGGCCTCTCTCCCTTCCAGCTAGGAACACATTTAATTGGGCTGTGTGGCTGTTGTGAGTGAAGTCACAAGTTTGTATGCTGAGCACAGGCTGTGAGCCTGCTGACAGTGACATATGGGAGACAATTAAATAACTGCAGCTATGTCCAGGTCAGAGAGAGAACAGATCCCCTTTTGAACTGGATTGATACCAAAAGTGTGGTGCACAGGTAGGCCCACAACTTGGGGTTAGGAATGACACATGCCAACTTCCCACTGTGTTTACAAGCTTCTTGTTCACATCTGCCTGCGGATTTCAGACCCTGCCCTAGCCTTACAGAGCCCTCTCCATTCCCCAGCCACAGTGGAGGTTTGTTCTTTAACGAAGGGTTATTTGGTGTCTTGGCTTGATGTCTAAAGCTTGGATGTATAATTTCACTTTACCACGGTCTCTAAGCTCAGCTGTCTCCCCAGGCCATGCCCAGCCAGCTCTAGTTCTCCTGCTGTAGGTGGATGGAATCAGCATTCAGGAATGACACAAAGTGACAAATCCCACTCTCCATAATGAACAGCCCAAAGGCATTCAGCTGTTAGGGTTTCACCTGCTAGGGAAAATGCAAGCCATTGGGGAGTGGCAGCAGGACGTGTGGGAATGCTGCAGAGATGGGCTAGGGTGCTCGTGCTGGGTAAGAACCAGCACGAAGGAGACCAGCCTGACCTCTTATCCTTCTCCCAGATGTCTTGTTCTGAGGAGACAGGAGACAGAGCAGCTGGGAAAGGCAGAAGCAGCAGTGGTGGAATGAGCCCTGCACCATTTTGTAGATCCTTCCAGCAATCCCAGGGGCCAAGTACTGCATATTTTTAGCTCCCGAGGTAGCTGAAATACCACCGTGATGTTCATTAATGACAACCCTGTCGGATGGGAACTGCAAGGCAGGGGAGTGGGGGGCTGGTTGGCCTGTTTTGTTTTGCTCTAATTGCTGGCTGCAGTACAGGAGCAGAGCTTGGCGGGAGCCTGGGCTCCTCTCACCTCGGGAAAAGCAGGAGCAGCAGACCCGGGGGAGGCAGGCAGGGAAAAGTCAATCAGGCAGTATTTAAAAATCTACCTGCTGGGCCCAGGGGGAGTTGGAGATTTTAATGTCATTCCCAGCTTGAGACACAGCCTGGAGAGCAAGAAAAGAAAGAGGTATCTTCTCTTCTTGGATCCTTAATTGCTCGTTAAATCATCTAACAAATGCCTGAACTCCTGGATGGCCCCATGCTCCTTGACAGAGGGACTTAAACCTTGGCAGGGGGAAGGGGTATTTTTAAAAGTACTCATTTCACCTGCTTTTTCTGGATCTGTAAAACCAAGAGTTCAGTGGTTCACTCTGCAAAATAAAACTAAGTCTGGAGTATTTTTATTACTGTTCAGCAGAAGCAATAAACTTTCCTTCGAGTCCTTCCCCTGTTTCAGCCTGCTGATTCTCAGTCTGCCCTGCAGGCAGGTGTCCATGCTGTGGGAGGACAGCCTCTTCTGTCCCCAAAAGGGACATCCAGTGACTGAAGAGGAACATGTACCAAAACAATCCCCTGCCCTATGGGCTTAGCCCCACTTCTGGCCCACCAGACTCACAGATAACCACAGCCAGAAATGTCTGTGCCTGGTCACTCCCATTCTGCCTTGTCATTGCTGTTCATCTCTGTCTTCTGCTCAAAACCCCCCTGTGTTGGATCTTACTCACGGGGAACTGCCACATCTCAGTAGTTGAAAAGGTGACACAGCTATTTCCCAGCACAGAAAATAGGATGACTGTGCCATTCCCTCTGATGTTTTACAAAAATCAGCCTGCAGTTAAATCCACAAAACTCAGAAGAAGCCCAGACCATGCCCATGACAGCTGGAGAGCTTCAAATGTGCTTTGCCATCACAGATAGATGGACAGATCTGTGACTTATACCTATAACTCCCTCCAGCAGTCAAGATAAAATAGGAAGACATCCTTCTACCTGACCTGGAAGCATGGATGCTTTTCCTGCATCACCTATGCACAAATAACGGGGCCAAGGCAGACCGCAGCCTTTAGCAGGTTTTATGTCATTTAGAGTCTGTGAAAAGAGCAGGATTGCAGCTCCAGCAGGGCAGGCAAACCATACAGATGATTTATGAATATTCACTCAGCTCACAAAGCACTCCGGGGCAGAAAACAAGCTTTTGAAATTAACTGAACTCTTCAAGGTTCTTCGTTTGTCTTGGCTTTGAGGTGTGAGTCACCAATACTTTTTCTCCAAAATGAGCAGAGTCTGTACAGAGGGCTGGGAGGATTCCTGGGCACTAAAATATGAAGTTAAGTGCTCTGTGAGAAAGATTTCATGTTCATAAAGCCTTCAAAGCATAGAGTCCACCCCATTAAGTTTTATGGGATACAGTACTGAGACATACAGTACTGAGACTTCTTTAGCCCATAAAGGCTGGATGTTCAGGGCGCCTGAGGCTCTTTCATTGAGCACTGAAATCTCCATCAGCTTCAGTCTCCAGTGCTTTCAGTTTGGTGCCCTGCAATTTTTCCACAGTTTCAATATGCAGCAAAGAGGCTACAGAGTTTTGATCCTGACCATGCAGACCCTGTCATATGCTTGTCATTCCCATCCATACAATAAGATTATTGTGGTGCTCCTGAATGATGGCACTTCTAATTGTACCCAGCAAAGCACGGGCAGATCCTGTGCTCCCCTCTCGAGATTTGTGTTTCTGGTCTGCACTTACTGGGTTAGATCAAATACCCTGGAAGGCAAAGATTTTCACCTGCATTTGGCCAAGAATGGGTTCGGTCTAGCAGACAAGAGACAAGGTAGTAAAACAAGGTTGTCTTCACAAGTTTGCTGCACACACACAAGGAACAAGAGCTCCTCTTTTCCAATCAATTATAGCATAATAGTTGGGTTTGTTTCAGCTAGTAGAAATATGAGACATTTTCAAAGCAATTAAAGAAAAACTCTGCAGATTAGTCAACATCCCAAGGATTTCAGGAGTCTTTGGATGCTGTGGGACATTTACTTCTTGCATAGCAAGCAGAGGGGGTCATGAATTTGAGTGTCCTGCTTCACAAAGGAGTGAAGCATCAGCCACTGTGGACTATTACAGGAGGGCTGAACTCAGCTATTCCAAGGCTGTCTAGACGTTCCCATCCTAAATCTGAGACATCTTCCGGACCCAAGTTGTGTCAGAGCACTATCCTCCAGGAAAAGCTGCTGTCCCAGTGAATCTCATTTTTCTCACCAAAAAACATTCCATCTGAAAATGGCCAGCTGGCCCTGCCCTCACCGCAACGATGCGAGATTCCTCTCCCTCTGAGTCACAGAGCACCGCAGCCAGCCAAGGTGGTCTGCATTAACATGAATTAGCCCTTGTAGCAGGGGCTCATAGCAAAGAACAAGAATTCAGGGAAAGCAATAAACCAGCATCTGGAAAAAATTGTTTCTGGAGTCTTTCTGCTGTTCTTTCTGATACAAAGCCCCCACTTCAGCAAGGTTCCAGACTCGGTTAAAGAAGGCGCTGTTGCTAACAATTTTAAATATCCTTGTACATGTATGAATTTCATTCTGTTCTTGTGGAATTCCACACATGTGCAGTGCAGACAGCTTTGTCTGTTGAATGGAAATACTTGTTGATATGAGGTGGATTGCACAATCTTTTTCCTTGTGATTTCCTTCCTCCATCCTCCTTTTGCCCTTTCAACTGGATCACACAGTGTGGATGCTAAAGCTTAATCTCGAGAAACACAGCCTCTTTACTCTTTATGGTTTGGTGAACTGTTTCTGAAATGTCTGGCTCCAAATTCTGCCTTGAGCATCTATGTGACCTCTTGTTTCTTTCCTCTGCAGGCTGATGCCAAGATGGTCTGCGATGTCGTCAGTCGGATGGAGGACACAGAGCCCTTCTCTCCAGAGCTGCTGTCAGCTATGATGAGGCTCTGGGCAGACTCTGGGATCCAAGAATGCTTCAACCGGTCCCGGGAATATCAACTTAATGACTCAGCCCAATAGTGAGTAGTCCTGTCCATAGCCTTTCATGTTTGGTTTCATTAAAGTTTTAACTAAAGTGAATGACTTCATAGCAGTGGAACTGGATGTGTCTCTGTTTACAGTCTGGGATGTGTGTTGTGTCATAGGTCACTGCAAAGCACAGAGGATCAGGCAGGACATTCATGTCCCCTCTTGGCCAGTCTGGGGTCAGGTCTGTGACCCCAAGGCCAGGTTCCCAAACTGTTCCCAAATGTCTCAAGGTAGGCTTTTGCAAACATGGATCTAGCAAATATAAGCAGATCAACCTGTGGGCACAGCAGATGCTCCTTTGTCTATCTGATTGAGAACAGAAGGGTGTGATCGTCTCCTTTGTACAGCATACAGCTCTTGGGTTTGCTTTTCTTTCCTCTGTTTGCTTTCATTTCCCACTGTACTTTCCATAGCTGTACAGTGTACTGATAGGTCAGCTGGGTTACAACCAAGGGTAAGGGACACCTTTACTTTTCCTGGGGCATTGAGTTACTCTTGTAATACAGTCAGTGGCTTCTCTACCATGAGGGACCATATCCAGATGTCATTCAATGGTGATTGTCTGAATCCATGGCTTTGGTTCATACTGTCATGAGGACAGGACATCAACCCATAAACAGCTGCTATGGCTCTGAAGAGATGTTCAGTGTCTCCTCAGTTTCAGTTCAGACCCATTTGTAGTGATAATTGATCCAATTCATTTTTTTCCACCTAGGTCAGGAGACTAAAGGTTTTCATCCCATAATTTCAATCACAGCATCTGTTGCAGTCAGGCAAAATGCCCCTGGCCCTGGTCTGTGTCTTGGGCAAGAGTCAGCCAAAGGTGGTTAAGTATAAACATAAGGAACTGGCAGGCAGAGAGTGTTCATTTCCCCAGCTGTACCCTTGGACCTTTTCAGAGTCAGGGAAATAGAGGCTTCCCAATGGTGGTGGGCAATGCTGTGTCCATGCTTTTGTCTGTCACAATATCCCAAATCAACAAGTTCACCAGCTGTTTCATGCACTTCTGGAGTTGTTATTGCATGTTTGGATTGTTTGGCATCTCTGCTTGGGGTGTTCCTGGATATCTATCAAAACACAGCCCAGGCACTGGCATGGCTGCTGGTTTTGTTCTGTGTGGTGGGCCTGGTGTTCCCAGCTGCAGCAGCTGCTCCCATCCCAGCTGGCAGGGCAGCTCTTGAGGTGCTGCAGCAGAAGGCAAGTGATGATACATCATTTGGCATTGATGGAAAACTGAATGGGAAACCTGCAGATGTGTGGTTGGTGACACAGCACCCTACCCAACCATGATCACACCTCAGAGATGATCCTGGCATTCTGCTGCCTTTTAATTAGTACTAGGTGGATGATGGTTTAATCTATTTTTCATTGCCTGTAATAGCAAAATCAGCTTTCTCTTGCCATCAGCTTTTTTCTTTTTTTTCTTTCCCCCCCCCACAAAATAAGGGTATCATGGCATAAACATACCTTTAGAGATATAAATTATCTAAAATGCCAGTCCTAATTGCATTACAGCCTTGTGGAAAAATCTTCAATTGTTTTAGAGCCAATTACCTTGAGGAAAGTATTTTGATTTTCCTTCCATGCAAGATAGCAGCTGAAAATAATAAGTAGAGCCCTTCCAGTATGACCAGCTGCTGGGAAATTCATCAGCAAGAGCTCTGAAACCACAAGCAGTTTCTAGACATCAACTGAAGAGGCTCTGTGCTGTAGTGTTCACAGCAATTTCAATCTGGGGTTGCAGCCCAGCCAAATGAATTCTGGTGTCTCTGACAAAATCTCTTGCATCCAGATGAGGATGGATGACCCTCCTTGCTGGGGGAGTGCTGTGCTGCCTCTTTCCTTAGCTGCACTGTGAGTTGTGCTGTGGCTGGACACATTTTTTCTCTGGGCTAGGTTGGATGGGGAAGCTGGAGATAACAAAGTCCTCATTTACAGCTCTGCTGGTGTTTAGGAGCCTCTGGTGGTTCCACCACTGGGAGCAGAGATGGTGTCCCATGGCAGGGCACCATAACACGTCCTGCTGCACCTCTAGGCCCTGGTGCCATCACAGGAGATGGTGGTGCAAGTGAGTTCGCACTTACTCATGCCCAGTGGACTCCCAGTGAAAAGAGGCATATATTTTATTTAATTCTTCAATGCTTTGGGGTTGTTTACTTTTGCATGAGTGGAAGATTCAAGACAGTTTTATATTTTTTTTCCCACCCTGGGAAAAGGTTTGTCTTTATTGACACTGATACTCAATTTAAAACACTAACAACTACAAAATGTGTTTTCATTAGGGCTGAGAAAAATAAATTCCAGACAAAAACTGAATTCTAAGTTCCCAAAGTCTGAAAAACAGTGACAAGCAGTGAGCTGCACTAGCATTTCATTTCAGGCTTCCCTTGGTGTTAAGCCATAGGGACTGGCATTTTGCTGGCAGGAGGGAAGTTTCCTACAGGAGTTGGAGATTGTGGTCCATAGCTGCTCAGCACATGTCACAAAACCTGAAGGCACCAAGTGACCAGGTCGTGTTGTGGCCAGCACAGGTGAGACTTTCAGGAGTGCTCCTGGCACTTCCCTTTACCCCAGAAACCACCCACCAAATGCCCTGATTGCTTTTCAGAACCTCCCCCCGATGCTTGGCTATTTCTAAGGAACCAGCACCTGGGCTTCTCTGAGTCAGTGCTGCTGTTGTCCTTAATTGCTCTTCCAGTGCTTTACCTTGAGGTTTTTTTAAATGGCTGGAACAACAGGCCGCCTGTTGCAGCCCCTGGGAGACAAAGTCACAGGCTAACCAACAGCCTGCAAGGGTCAGCAGCATGCCTTTTACCAGTCTGTCATCAATTTCACTGAAAATAAGTTTAATCTTTTGTGTTAGACTAAACAAGAAGTGAGTATTAGCTCCCTTCTGGAGCCAGATGGGCCAGAGCACATTGCTTTCTAGCCTCTGATACATGCACACAGTATGGATTTTCTGCAAAGCTTTGTTTCTTTTGGGCTCTAAAGTCAGCTGGTCTTTAGCAAGGATTTTGTAGCTACTGCAAAGGAGCAGTAGAAAACAGCACTTTTGCAAAGAAAAAACACGATCGAGGAAGAGGGAAGTTTCTGTAATGGACCTCCTGTGTCTTGGACTGCAAAAAGCAAAACCATAAGGAAGGCAAGACAAGGGAAGAGAATAAGATGTAGCAATTGGTTTCATCTTTTTTTGTTACTGCATTTTTTCGTAGTTCCCGAAGGCAAATTTACGGGTGGATTGCGTTCCACATTCCTAATATCTTGATTATGTTTTTATTCCTACTTAGTCTCCTCTTCCTTTCTTGTCTCTATGCCTGGGAGCTAAATCTACCTCTGATCATCAAAGAGTCTGGGCAATGCTGATGTCTTTTTCTTCTCCAGCCAGTTTCTGTCTGTGGAAGCACATCTGTGACCCACATTTTGCTTTCAAAATCAGCAAAATAGAGGTTTCCAGCTGGTTTCCTTAATCTCCTACTTTTGTCCAGATTTTAAAATTGTCTTGTGTTTCCTAGCCTCGAGTTCCTAACTAGGCTGGTCAGTGGAGTGCAGCACATAGGGCAGGTCTGATCTTAACCACCCAGAGATGGAGACCTGCTTTGAACAGCCTCCAAACTTCAGGGGGGAAATGGAGCAGACAGAGCATCCACACAAGCACTGATTTTCCATGTGCATCTCCAAACAGGAACAGGCCCTGCAAGATGTGTAGGCAGAGACAGTTTGCAAGTACACAGACACAAAAAAGCCAGAACCTCTCTCAAGTTCTTCTCTTCCTGCTTCCAAGTACTTTGAAAGATCATTTGATAATGCCAGGGCTGTGAAACTACCGTGAAAATGTGAAATATTTTAGGCCTGCGTTCAACCCATCCATCTTCACACATATCAGAGGTGTCAGGGCTAGGAAGCTTGTTGCCTTTGGCTCCCTCCATCAGGATCCAAGGGAGGGAGAGATGCCTCTGCAGAGGGATACAGACCTCACTGCTCAGTGGAGAAAGAGAGATGCAATTGTGTTTGTTGCTCTACCGCAGCTAACCACAGTGCTGACATCTCGAGTCTGTGCCAAATACCAAGCCCAAACTGGACAACATTTTGGTTATTCCATCTTCAAGAACTGGTCTGGCAGTGCCTTACAGAAAAATGATACCAGACTCAGAATAAAATACTGCCTTGCCTTCCTTCTCACTCCATCTTGTGTGGGACTGTTTTCTGATCTATTTTTCTTGCAAAAGAATTGTCTTTGCACGATGCTATCACCTTCCCTACTGATACTTACTGCATCCCACGTGCCAACACACACTTTGCATCAAAAAAGCAGTTAAGAAAGTAGAGCCAGATGTTGTTGTGATGTGGTGAATGGCTTCCAGATTGAGCCCTGACAAGGCAGCATTGGAACAGACTGCCCAGAGAGGCTGTAAAATCTCCATCCTTGGAAGTGCTCAACGCTGAGCCACCTGAGCTAACTTTCAAACTGAATTTAACTTTGAAGCTGGTCCTGCTTTGAACAGGGGGATGGGCCAGATGTACTCCAGAGGTCCAACCCACACTGGCACTCTTGGATTTGGTTTTTTTCCCTTTGCTCTTTCTCTGATAACACTGGGTTTAAAAGAGAGAAAGGGTTGTCAAGGTTTGCTGCAGTTTCCTGTGTCTAGTCATGTAGGACCATGCAGCTCTATGATAATGTCCATGTCCCACAAGTCCCATGGTCTAAACATTTACTTTGCTGGCTTCACCAGCAAGGCAAACATTTAAACCATGGGACTTGTGGGACTTGGTCATTATGCATGACTGTCAGGACATGATCCATTTTAATGAGCTGCAATTGTTTCTGGCACGCTCAGACTGAAGAAAGAAAATTATAGGTCAAGGTTTTGCATTAATATTCCCATCAGGTGTGTAGATTCCATTTTCTCATCACAGCTATTGCATTAGAATATGGTTTTCTGCACACCCATCTTACTCGTATTTGTCACTTGCGCTCCCTTGCATTTAATTGGAGGCGGTAGCAGCATAAATGGAACAATCCAATTAATTGGGATGACTTGCATTGCACTGTTTATTGAACAATCCACCTTTGTGTCTTGGAGCCCAATAAAGCAGAAAGGAAAAATACATCACAAGTGTAGAGGTAGGTACATTTGTCTGAATTTATGGTTTAATTTACCCCAGTAAGTAAATATGCCCACCAGCTCTGAATAATCAAGTTCCCCCTACGACAAGAAAAACAAAACAGTCCATAAAGGCCAGAGCTGGTTGACTGGAATCACCAACCTTGCTCCATTCCCACAGATGAGATGCAAATCTATTTCCAGAGAGGAGCAGCTCTGCAATGTCTGCTGGTGCTGGTGCTGGTGCT
>VYZR01090565.1:334-11125 GCA_013400675.1 Oxylabes madagascariensis
TTAGAACAAGAACACAGAACAATTGTACAGTTGTAGGGAGACAAGGTATTAGCAGAGAACATGACTTCAACTTCTGTCATGTGAGACCTACAGAAAAGCTTGCTGAAAAATAAACAGGTTGCAGGAAAAGCCCTTTCAAGTTAAAAGGCTTGTCTCTACCTAAAAGTGAGGAAAGTGAGGAAAGTGGTGAAAAGCAGTTCATTCATATGAGTATGAAGCCGGCAATAATACCTAGGCCAGGAGAATCTTCTTTTGCTGAGACTTACCATTTTGGTACATTTATGTCTCAAGCTTTTATTAAAAAGCAAAACAAAACCCAACAAAACAAATTGAAGTAATAAGGCAGGTATGAGGACTGCCTCTTCCCAGCTTTCACTTCCTGTGTGAACTACCACTCACTGTTACTGATGAACACTGAAATTTAGGAAACTTTCAAGACTTTGGAGAGTAAATGATCATCATTTTGAATGATGATGTGGTTCCTACAAAATGTGAGGAATTTTACCAGCATTCACTGGAAGATTTCTGATGATGGTTAAAAAATGGCTGTAGAGAGCGAATCACTGTGCAGAAATCCATCCATTTAACTGATAATTTGATCAGAACCATAAAACAATTTTGAACATTCAGGGAATAGAACATTTGTCATTAATAAGAACTGTTTTGATTTTATTTAGTTTTTTTAACATTAACAATATTTTTACAATTCCAATTTGGCTTGTTTCTACTATTTTATAAATGTCAATTTTTAGGACATTTCAAAAAGGTTTTGTTCTTTCTTGGAAAAGACAGGGTTTCCAAAACATGAAACAACCCACCAATCAAGACCTAGGCACGCCGCCTACGCCTGTTTCAGCTTAAAAGTTGGAACTCAAATGGATTTTAACCTGTAAGTCAATAGAGTAAAACACATGCTGTTTATAGCAACAGAGGATCTGTTTTCTTTTAAACCAACCAATTCAGCATTCTACAATAAACTGAATGAATTCATGTACTTGCAACATTTGTAATAGCAGCACAACGTGTTGTGCATTCCAAGGCCTTGTTTTTCCCCAAATTGCACAGGTTTTAAGAACTGTAAAATGAAGTTCACCCCTGCTTGTTATTGTTTTACTAGTTTGCTGATTCCCAGTATTTATCCAAGCAGCTAAGGTTGCCGAATTGATTTAATATTCTTACCCTATAATTTTACACTCAGACTACATCCTGCTGTGAAATAGCTGGTGCTAATGTTAGTCCAAATGCTGCCATGGGACTTAGGACAGGAAAGGGCCTTTCAATAGCTATATTTTATAGTTACAAGGAGAGAGAAAAAAATATAATTTATCTGGTTGCTGTGGTTAATTCACAGTTTCACAGCAGAAGTATACTGTTCCCTCAGGGTACATCTAGCTGTATTATAGGATATTTCATTCACAGTATGTCTGAGACATTGCTCTAGCTCTGAACCTACCAGTTTATGAGAGTGAATCTACTCCAGAGATACCTGTATGCACTTTAACTCGTACTCTTACATACTAAGAATATTATAGAAAAGAAATTAACTAGCAATAGATCAATTGACAATGAGTATGCAAATTGTTTCTTCTAGCTGGGAAGGGGAGTAGAAAAATAGTGCATCAATTTCTTTATAGAGCCTTCTTTTCATAAAGTGACATAATTTCACAAAAAGCATTTGTGAAATTCATTTCTCTTTAAAAAAATCTCACATCTTTAAAAGTCAGAGTTCAAAAAATTTAAAGCTGTATAAGAGTTTCCTCTACAATAACTCACAACAGACCCAGCAGATGAGCACGTACCTGGCATTCTCTACCACCATAGTTATGAGAAAATCCACACTCCTCATGGCATATTATTTCTGAGCACTCAAAAACCTGTCCTTAATAGAGATTAATAAGAATATTTTGATATTTAGAAAATATTTGTTCAAACTTACGCACTGCAAACTATTAAGCCAGTAACTGCACAGATAAAATTTTGCTATTTTTTCCCAGACCTCACCATTACAACAGCACTGGGGAAAGCATTTCCAGAGAAAAAAATATGTCTGCAATTAATCCATTTAATTAGTTCCACGGAGACAAAACAGTAAGATCGACTGCAGCTGTGCAGCTCCCTCCTTGCCTGACCTCAGCTGCCCTTGCCCGTTCTCCTTTGCTCTCTCTGCAGAAGAAGGTATTTTTGGAAATGTTGGGGAAATTCTGCTACACCTCTAAACAAAGAACTGAGGAAGGGTGTCAACAGCAGTTTTCCGACTCGCTGCCAAGACTTTTGCATAAGCTTCACCCTCTTAGGATGGCCTGTGGGCAAAGTACAGCATGAAGGTCTCAGCTCTTATGGGACACATCATATAGCAAATTAAAAATAAATTATACTTTTTGTGTTTGGGAGTTTTCAGGGTCACCAACGTGATATTTTGAATTCTAGTTTTCCACACCCGAAGCACGTATTGTCCTGTTGTGTGACTCATGATTGCATGCTTGACATTATCTTTCAAATAAAGGTGATTCACATCCAGGCTCTCACCAAGTTCAGTGGCATCCATAAAAGTGCCTGCAGAAAGATGTTCACGCAACTGACCCACATGCTACAGTTTAAGAGTGACAGGCAGGTTTCTAGCCTGTGATTTACAGGGCAATTCATCACACTGCACCATCCCTTCTCTTTTCTCATGCTTCCATGTATGCTTTAAAGCTGGCACTGCACAACTGGAGAACAGGCCTAGAAGCTCCTGTGAGGGATCAGCCTCCTGTGGTGCTCCTCACTGGAACTGCTTAACCTTGTCTGGAACCTAGAAATGATGGAAATTCTATAGACCACCACTTTATTGTCTTTCCTATCATGAGGTTGTTTCTAATGTCCAACCGAAATTTCCCTCTTGCTGTAATTTAAGCCAAAGGCCCCTCACATCCACAGCACAATGGGGGCAGAAGATCACAGATTCCTTGCAGACCCCTTTCATGTACTCGAGCACTTGCTTCACCTGTCTGCTAACTGCTCTGTCTGCCCCCCCCGATGAAACAATCTTCCTTGCAGAAAAGGTGAATCACATAAAAAACCCCAGAGTCCTCTCTTATTTACACCTGGAGATACATCAGCCTGCTATAAAACTGTATTTGCTTTTTATTTACAGGACAGCTGAGAGGAGAACACTGATTCATGAAACTCAGATGAAGGCTGGCCATGTGGGGCACAGGAAGAAGCTGGCTTCAAATATCTGGCAAGAAGAAATTTGATACTGCAATTACTTTACTCCTGAGAACCCATTTAAGATGATACAGGTTCCTCAGTCATGTGGACTCAAATTTACAATGGCAAAGTCTGCTGTAGCTGGCAGAAGTTATTCAGCAATCACTCTGTTAACACCAATGGGATGGCTCAGGTCTAAACCTGAAGCAAAATCTAGACAGTCCTATTTCCTTGAAACAGGACATTTCTGGGTTGGAACGTGCTTATTGATTTTGGTAACGATGCTCTATAATTAGAATTAAAAGTAGTATTTTCTGAGCTTTGTCAATATCCTGATAGTTCTGGAAATCACCACTGATCTGCATTTAAGCTTAGCAAACACCCGTTTCCTTTCTCAAGACAAAATATGTTGGTTTGTAAAGCAGCAGGTCACTATTGGCCTCACCAGAAAGGAAATGGGATCTTGTAGAATTCTGTTTCGTGACAAAAAATTAAACCTAGTGTTAATTAAAAAAGAGTAAAAGTAACAGGCATATAATGAGAGACCATGCCCCTTTCCACAGTCAAGCTCTTAACAGATCATCCAGCATGCTTAAAAAGCAACTTTCCATCTGCAAATCTGTCTCTCTCTCTTTTTTGTCTAATGAGCCTGAGTTAGTCTGTTCAAAAGCCCAAATGGGCATCTCGGGGCCAATTCAACAGCAGGGTGTCTGTTCCTATAACAACTGCCAACTCCCATGGTCTCTGAAAGGCCCTAAAGCAGCCGTGTGGGAAATGGCTGTGGAACAAGAAGTTGGGGAGGGATGGCTGCAGGTGCAGGTCCTGGGCTCCTCTGCCTCAGCCCTTCCCACATGGAGCCAGCCCCGTGTCCCACCAGCCTTGGGATCAGCTGGGCTCAGCTCCCCTGCAGGAGGAGACCATAAAACCCCCTGAGCCAACACCGAGAAGTGCAGCAGCGGCACCAAACTCCAGTTTGGTCTTGGGCTGTACCTGTGGGCTCTGCCCCTTGCCCCAGGCTGTGTCCTGCTGGATGAAAGAGCAGAGATGCTGCCAGAGAAGTTTTCATATTGCTTTTCCTCATAAAGGAAGAATGATGAGTGCTGAAAGAATGGCACCAACAGCCAGAACAAGCAACCAGCGGCCGCGCTGAGCATCTGGCTTGAAAGCCAGGGCCTGACGTCGGCAGAGAGGATGAGAGTCCCAGAGTGGGATAAGAGGGAGCTGATCACAAGTCTGCTCCCTTTTAATGAAAACGAGCAGCATTTTGAGAGTCTGAACACAGAAGGGCCTAAGACTCAGTACCTTTACCTCTGACACTGGCAAAATCAAACACAACCAGGATCTTCAGCAATAAGAGCTGAAGTGTTTTTCCTGCATTGCCTGGATTGAGAGCAGGAGATCAGAGGACTCCAAATCAGGGTAGGCTGCACCCCATTTACCCGGCAGTGATGTGCCCCGTCCCCATCTCTCACCATGTGAGACTACGTGGCCATTCCCAGAGGAAAACAAAGGCATGCCTTGTTCAGTATCAGCACAGCACAGCTGGGCACTAAAAAAGGAGATGGAACTGCAAGAAGTTTCAGGTATGCCACTCACCTCCACGTTTTCACTCACCTCCCTGGGGAGTTGGCTGTCTCCAGGGAGAAGGGAAGTCTCTTGCCCTTGTCAATTCTCCTCAGTGCCTGTGGTGACACCAGCTCTGGGGCACTGCCATCCCCAAGATGAGCACAGGCACCTGGATGTGGTCCTCAGGCATCGCTGAGGACAATGTTGGAGTGAGCAGTCCCATCCATTCTTCTCATTCCTGCCCCGTGCTGCTCCTTCAGTTATGCTGGTACAGCTCTGTCCTCTTACTACACGAACCAGACTAAGAGCTAATCTGGTTTAAATCAGGACATGAAAACTCCTCTCATTTTTTTTTAAAGTTTTTTTTTTTAAACATGGATTATTTTGCAATCCATCTCCTCAAATGGTTGTACAAACATTTGCAATGGGATCACAGAGGGCAGAACAAGGGCAGAACAGAGGACCCTGCCTGAACTGCTGCTGCTGAAATAAATACTCATGCAACTGCATCTGAGGCATTCTTAAAATTAACACCCAGGGTCTCAGAAAGTGTTACCACTCAACATCCTCCATGGGTGAGAAAATGAGAAGAATCACAAACATTTTAGAGTAAGCTGAAAGAAGCTTTTATCATTGTAAGCAAACAAATTTACAATGGTCTGTAAATTTGCAATGTTCCTTTTCCAATCAGTACAGTAGATGAACAACACATTGTGTACTCATAAAATAAAACTTAGAGATAGGTTCAGATAACAATTTCAGCACTTTTTACAACCTGGTACAGACAGAAATTGTTTTTTTTTTTTTTTTCTCCCAATTAAGTTTTAACGTTCTCTTAGCTAAGTAGCTGTGCAAGCTCCCTAGAATTTAACACCAAAAGGTAGTTTTCTGACGCACAGTTATTAGACATGGTAAATATGAGGGTTCTTTATGTTTCAGCTTTTGTTGCTATATTACAAGGTGATACCCAAGTGTCAGAACTCAGATGCTGAAATATTGAACACCTGATCCTGCTCCCAGGGAGATCTTTGCCACTGAGTTCAACAACAATACTCTCAAGCCGTAAGTGACTTGGCCTGAGGTCCCACAGAAATCAATGACCGAGTCAGAAAAACGAACACTTCTCTGGTGCTCAGTGTAATTTTTCCTGCACAGAAAGGCACTGCCAGAGAAGTACAAGGCTCTGTCACAGGACTTGTCCCAATGATTCTGTTCAATTTGACTGGATGCTTAACAAAAACCTAAGAAAACTCTCTCTACTAAATTCTATAGGGTTTTGCCTAAGGAAAATTAAAGACATCTTTTTCCCAAGTTGTCTCATATACACATACAGCTATAAAACAAGCAACGCCAGCTTGCTTGCTCTTTGAAAGGAAGCAGCTGCGTTGTTCCAAAAATCCCCCCTGAAAGTAAACATATTAGCACTGTATAAACAGCTTGATTTAATAAGAAATGCAGTACAATATTCCCACTTTGTCTTTGGGATCATGGTGTTGATGGTGGCAATAATTCAAGGTGAATTATGGTATCTGTTCAAAAGAAAGAAAAAGAAAACTCTCCAGCTATAGTCGTGAATGAATTTCTTCCTCTTAGCTGAAAATGAGAAATGGCTATAATTTAGTTCCCATTTGAAAGTTGCTGTTGGCTAAACTCTAAAATCTTAATTGCTTCTTAATATTCTCTGCTTATTTTTTCCCTTTGGAACCACAGTCGATAGGACTGTAGTGTTTAGATTAAAAATCAGAATGAAAAACAAACAGTGGAAGGTTACCACACTCTCCTGAAATATGTTATTTTCTCCCCAAATGACAGAACTTACTGTGTATGAAAATATTTCAGTTGATTTCCTGACTCTAGTCACCCTCCTGCACCTGAATGAAGATGAAGGTGACACTGACCGTGGGTTTACCCCTAAGTGTCAATGCTCAGGACTAGTTCAATTTGCTACAGAATATAGTGGAAGTTCTAGAAAAGACATGTTTCACGCCATATTACAGCTCAGCATACTATAGGAACTCATCTTGTTGCAAAAAAACTGAAGTCACACTCAATCCCTAAATAGTTTGGAGGTCACTACCAAACACACCCTGCAGTTCTCAGAGCTCGTAGCAAAGGCTGTGAGAGTAACAGTGGCAAAGACTGCAGACAATCCAAGTCAGATTTTAAACTGACCTTGAAGATCTGCAGATGGATCTCATGATACTAAGTCTGGGTATAAAATCACAGACGCAAAACAAATGCCCAAAAATGCAAAAATAATGTGTTTGGGAAACAGCACCTCCCGACGCCCACGTTTTAATGGGCTCTAGACAAGCTAGCAGTGCTCCAGTGAATGTCCTAAAATCCCAGTGTACAGTTTGCAGAAATACTCAGTTGTTGTCCCTACAGCACACAATTTCAGGAACCAGTATGCAGGGAAAGAAAGCAAAAAAAGAAGCACCATTGTGCCACTGCAAAACTGAATGGTGAATCCATATGGTGAGTAAAACAAGGAACTGGTCTCCTCACCTTTTCTGTCTGCTAAGACTCAAATTCTCAACTTGATGCTAAAAGAAACCAATTTAAGCACTAGAGGTCCTAGGAACAACAGTCCCCTTCATCATGCCCATGACAGCTCAAGGATCAGCCAGGCCAGCTCTTCCTCAAGAGGAATCAAAGATGCACAGAAGCAAACTGAAACTACAGTGTCATCATCCCTCCTGCCCAGGGAGCCCAACTACCAACGGGTCCCAGCGGATGTCATGGCTCCTGGTCACCCTGTGATTGTGCTCTCCTCATTTTTCTGGGATAAAAGGCAGCACAATTTTTGCAGCTTCATTATGCTGACCTAGTTTATCTTCCACTCCACCAACTTAAAATCACACAGGCCTCTTTGTGCAGCAGGGCCATTTAAAGTACTGAATCCAGGAAACTTTAGTAGAAAGGTAATTCAGAGCTCTGCTTGCCTGCAAGTTCCCATCCCTTTTCATTATTGAGATGGCCACCACACAAAAAAGATGGAAGTGACCCTTTCTCTTCAACATTAGTCATATTCTTTCACCATTTGTCCAGGATCCACATGAAAAAGGAACTGAGAACAGCAAATTACCTCTGCAAATAAGCGAGTCTTGTTCAGAAATGGCACAGATCATTTCCAAATATATTCAGTTACAAGGAGTCTCTAAAACACAGTATGGAAGCTCAACAGATGGAAAAAGGAAATCTTCATCAAACAATGACAGTCTCCTTTTCAAATAAAGGAACAGAAAATGAAGCTTCCTTACAACAAGTCTTCTTCACAAAACTTATTTCTTTGCTGTATCGCGGAATGAACCACAAAGAGACCAAACAAAGATAATGCTTTGCCAAACCTTCCCAAGCAACTTCTCTAACTCCTTATTTTGGTCCCTGGATAATAGGGCACTGATGAGATGGAAACAAGCAGAAGGCTTCTCTCTGCTTCATTGTTCCGCTTATGTCACCTCCAGTCTCAAATCATCTAATTCCACAAAAGCTCAAAAATGCAAAAGCAAAAATAAAATTTGTTTTACCCTCACAGTGCATTGCCAAGGGCAACTATGTCTCTTCTGCTTTCTCTGGTTCTCTGGGTTTTGATTTATAATGTTTTTTCTAACACCAAAACAAAGTACTGCTGTGCAAGGAAAGACCCCTTGGTCCAGCATGCCTGTCCCCTTGAGGGTTATCCTTTCATCACAAGTGTTTCTCTGCTGTGCACTTCAATACCATGTTTCCTTTTCTGAAATATCTGTCTCAAACTCCTTTTCATGCCATTTGCTTTGATGGTGTTATTCAGCAAATTATTCCATATGTTGCCCATTGCATCTTAAGCTAAGCATTTTTTCCTGAAAATCCACATTACTGCTTCTTTCAAACTTCTGAATTAGAGTCTGCAGTGCTTCAAAATCTCTTTTTTCCTTACTTTCAAACACTCACAGAGATAAACATTTTATTTTTTCCCTGAGGAAAGGCAATCACACTGCAAATGAAATGCTGTGCTGCCGCTTCAGTGACATGGTCTGCACAATGTGAAACGTTACTGGGGATGATTTGTGTTCTAGTTGCTTGTTGATTTGTCCTAAAACACACTTGTATTTTCAATACACTCTCTGTATTTGTTAAAAATCCTCAGAACTAGACACAGATTATTTGAAGGTAGTACATATGTCCTCTCAAGTTTGTTCCTTTATTTTGTGCTTCATATTTATCAAAAAACTTTGACTGCTACATGACATAAATTCCATGTCTATATTAATTTTGAATCTCTGCAAACTTTAATATCTTTTCAGGGATGGCATTGTTACTCTTTGAGCAAATTAAACACAAATTTTACAATTATTTCTCTCGCTCCACTAGTGAAATTGCAAAGAAATGGAAATGTTTTGCTAACAATGACAGGTACCAACATTCTTCTAGATAATAGCAGTTAGCATTGTATTTCAAAACCTTTCCTCCTTAGAAGTGCATTTTGTATCAACACTAGATAAATACTACTAATCCTTCATCCCAGTGTTTTGAGATATACCATATCCTTCCAGGACTTGCCTGGTGTGAATATGACCAAGTTTAGTACTTCAAATAAAGATAATATATATTGAAAACCAGGACAACACAATGGGATCTTTAGAGCCTTTCCTATTTCAGCTTTAGTGCATATACCACTGCAATTTTATTCACCATCTTACTGCAATGATGTTAATTACTTAAAAATGTTAATAGAAATTCTTTTTACAGGACTGTTGCCATGCATTTATTAATTCCTTCAAGTGTTCTCAGCCTCAACAATTGGGCCAACTAATTGTCAGCAAAATGGGTGTACTGAAAAATAGCTTGGTACTTTTTTAATGGATTCTGAAAATATAATGATCAATGGGATGGTATTTCTCATCAAAGCTACTTTCCTCTATCCCATCTAATCAGATTTTGAAATAATTCCTAAATACCTTGTATGTCGGCTTATCTCTGGTTAATGTTAACTTCTAGACAAATGAGGTGCCTCTGGTTTCTGATTTTGACACAAGCAGGTGCTGCAGGTTTTAGTTTACTCTAAATCAAATGGAGAGGGGTTTGTTATGCTAATCCTAGTCTCCACCACTGAACCAATGTCCACTGGTGTGAATGACAGTGTCTCTTTGTAAGAGGCAATCTTTACCTTCAAGACCTTGCAGGCTGCACTTCTGAAATCCTCACCAACGCTAAAGAGCATTGCTGTGGAATGTGAAAGAAGCTTACCCCACTTTCTTGAAGTACAGTCAAAGGAAGGAAAGAACTGCGTAAGATTACACAGGAGGTTTTTGGCAAAGATACCCATGAAACCAAGGCCAGCCCAGCTGGGACTTCCTCCCACAACCACCTTTCCTGAAGGTCAGGACAAAGGTAATTTTTATAGCAACTTCAGAGGGAGTAATTGTGAAAATATTTGTCACCATTACAGCTGGCTCTACCATTGGTAGAGCTCTACCAAGCTCATATCCATGACACAAAAATCAGTATTTAAGACAGATGAAGAGTTAACCAACAAAGCTGTTCCAGCACCCAGAGAACTCTCTAATGCATCTATCACTGTAACTTCTAATAAAATAAAAAACCACACGACCACGTTAAAAACACTACCTGAAATGTGTTTCAAATCCTAATCAGTTTCCACTGCTAAGGAAACAGGATCACCTCCAGTAGACAAGCACAGCGATGAGAAGAATGAGGCACACGAAGGTCAGTGCTGAGACCACAATGAGTGGGATGATCCATTCCATTTTACCATGAGAAGGTCTCGTGGCCATGCTGGAGCTGTTCTTGCCAGCTGTGTGTTAAACATATAACAAAACCAATCACTGGATGGAAAAAAGAATTACTGTAAGGAAAAATGTGTAAACAAAACAAATAGCTTATCCCTTTTACATGCTATGAGTAAACAGAGCAGAGATCCCCTAACTGCAGGGTGGGATTCCATTTGTCTTCAGTCTGAGACATGAGAGCACAGAAGTATGGTGTTTATTTTATTAGAAGTTACAGTGATAGATGCATTAGAGAGTTCTCTGG